>VZRS01007801.1:680306-745167 GCA_013398055.1 Ifrita kowaldi | reverse complement strand
TTCCCTTCCCTTCCCTTCCCTCTAAAAAAAAAGTATTTAGATCAGAAGGGCAACAATATTTTCATCTGATCCAAATTTTTTTTTCTAAATGTGAAATTCAGTACCAGTGTTGCTGTCTTGCACAGCTTCTAGCATTCTGTAAGCTTTTTGAAATAAGGGAAATTTTCCCACCTGCAGATCCCTAAGGGATGTGACAAGCGTGCTCTCCTTGTCCAATGCCAAACTCCTCCAAAAGCTGTTGCGTTTAAACGGGTGTGTTATTTCTTCTTGGGCCAAATGAGTGCACACCCCACATGGAAGCTCATTTTACTATTCGATTTATAGAGCATCACTAGCTATATAACCCCAAATCACTGCAGTTAAACAGCCTGTGAAATTCCTGCAAACATATGAGAGAATACATGAGGACAAAATGGTGAGCACAGCTTTTCCCTGGCATTTTTAATGCCTGCAGCAAGCGTTGGTTCCTCGGCAGTCGGTGCAGAGAGAGCTCCCTCTCCTGCTGAAAACCCTCTTTAGCCCCTGTCCACCCATGGGAGACGTTCCATTACCCAGCATTTACAGGGATCAGGCCCATGGCAGTGTGAGATGCCATAAATAAAAACATTTACGTGGACACAGATACACAGCACTGATAATTTTGTTCACCTCCTGTATTATTTGCAAGAGAAAAGGTCATTTTTTGATTTTTTTTCCTATTGCAGCAAGGTTATCCCTGTCAACGGAAATCATCCAGCGTGTAAACAATTAATCTGACACCCTGTCACTTCACAAAAAAAAGCCAAAATATCCTGGAATAATCATATTGTCTGCTGCAAGGGATCAGCAATCTGACAGTTTTAAGCAGGTGGGGTGCTCCTGTCTGCAGGCAGGTGACCCCGTGCAGTGCTGAGGCACCAGGTTTGCACTGTGAACTGCAGCTGATGCAGGGAGGATTTTCCAGGAGCATCCACGTCCAATCTCATCCAGAGTTTGCACTGTGTACAAATGTCTCCTATAAATAGGGTAAATGCTCGTAATAGGCAGCAAAGTGAGTAGGATTTCAGAGCAGCTGGAGAAATAATTGAACCTGCACGGAATGGCTGTGTTATAACCAGGCTGCACCAGCAATTTCAACTGGCTATTTATACTCCTCCGAGGACTTTGCTATTGCCCAGGTTTTTTTTCTTTTCATTTGACCTGATTTGTAATGAATAGTCCTGCTTTTATAAAATGAAAGATGTTGGCATATGGAACGTTTTAAAAAGTTCTCTTTTCCAAGTGTCAGAAACCTCTCCAGCTTGCCAAAACATGGCCATGGGTGCAGATCCTCCTCGATAAAGAGGAGGAGTTCAGAACAGCAACTTAGGGATAGCAACAGAGCTGATTGTAACACAAGGTTTTCACTTCCTAGGGGCTTTAATAAGGGAAAAAAGGAGCCAGTGACAGTAACTGAATCAGGCTGGAAGGAAAATTGGTTGATTTTTGGTGTGAATCAGCAATCCAAGAAGAGGATGCTCCGGGGCAGGGCTGGCAGCAGCCCTCTGCCTTCAGGATGCAGCTCAACCCTCGGGGCTGTCTCGGCTGCAATGTACAACAAAACAGAGAGATTTGGGAGTCCTCGGGCAGGTCTGAATGCTCGAGGTGTGCAAACAATGAGGGTCCCATTGCTGTAGTGCAGAGTGAGATGCAATGCCCCGGATCCCACCAGGGCTTCTACCCTCGCTCATCTGAACCCCATCCAAAAAATCCAAAGCTCTCAGCTCCCTCAAGGCCTCTGCCACCCTGCTCTGTGACCACAGCTAGCTTGCCTTGGGTAAATCTGTGCTGTAGGAAGTGTTTTCCATGGATTTAACAGATGGGTGAGCTGAGACAGGGGATGAAGTGTGTCATTTGGGGCAGAAGTGGAAAGGGAGGTTTGTTGTCCTACTCCTCCATCGTGACCAGCTGCTCCATCTGTTGACACTTCAGCACACGATGCCAATTCCAGTGTGACTCCGATTAGTCTGCAAAGTGCTGCATGTTGATGTTGTGGTTTGATACTTGGAGAGCTCTGTGAAGATACTTAATTAGGCAAAATTAATTCCTTTGAGAGCAACCTTCTGGCATCACTTTGGAAAGTGCTAGGAAGCTTCTGTTGTTCTGACACTTGTTAAAAATTGGCATTAGCCATTTCCTAAATTATTTTTGAAAGGGCAATCAAGCCACATTGCTCCCCAGGTCAAATGGGAGCTGTGACTTGCCTGCCAGCAGCGCTATGAGAACGTGAGGTGCCAGACCTCCTCACCAGAAGTCATTTCCCACAGCTGTTGTCACCCTGAAAGGTTTCCCTCCTGCCTGAGCGGCCAAGTCCTTTGGCCTCTTTGTTCCTGTCCCTTTTTTGTCACCTTTACAGTGATTGTGGGGTCTGATGATGACAAGACAGACATGGTAGGATGGGGGAGCATCAGTGGTGACTTTGCTGGCCAGCTCTGCAAGGTGACATCCCTTACAGCCACCTGATCTGATGGGGAGTGGGAGGTGAATGGGTGCCCCTCTCCCTGCCTGCCTTCTCCTGCAGTCACACAGGGATACCAGAATTTCTTGTGGGACCATCTGCTGCTAATTCTGCAAACCTCCTACACATAAGGGTGCAGAAGGACAAAGTCTTAATTTGATTGAACTTCAGCAGCTGCAGAGGTCTGCGGCTGTACCTGGTTTGGAGCAAGGAAGGAAACGGAACAGGCTGGAAGAACTGTGTGAAACACACTTAAACCTGGAACAATCCCTGTAAGCCTCTTCCCTTTCACACTGCACCCATGAGGCTCTGGCTGCTTGGGCCCAGTTACATCGTGGAGGAGCCCTTTGCGGTCAGTGGTTGGCAGAAGGGCCATGTGAAACTGCATATCCTCCCACCAGAGACCACTTCCATTTTCTGTCCCAGCTTCCAGTCTCCTCCTCTTCTCCCTCCAGGCTTCCACATGGGTTTCTCAGCATCTTGTCCATCAATGTCTGTGCAAAATAAAATTGTCACTTTGAGTGTTTGCTGTGGGTCTGTGTGCTTATGCTGGGACAGAACATTCCATGGCTGCCTTGTAAGAAGTGAAGGGCTGCAGCAGCACCAAAAGGAATGGTGTTTAGCCCTCTCCTGGCATAGCCTGAGCAATGCAGCAGCACAAAGGGATGCACAGCGTGATGTGCATTTTTAGTCCCTCTCCTTGCTTCCTTTAAATTGCCTCCTTAAAAAATCCACTCATATCACACTATAAAGGAAGAAAGAATCTATACTTAAACACTTAATTAGGGAATGTGTGCAGAGTGCTCTGCAAATGGGATGGTATCAGAGTGTGCTGTGCATTTGCCATTTAAATATAGCTGTATACACACCCTCGGCCTCCTGAATGGTTGAAACCCTCCTAGCAGGTGATCACAAGCCTTTCTATAATTGAAATGAACTTAATCCTGACAAAAACCTAGCAGCAGCTGCTGTGAAAGCTGTGGCTGCTCTCCAAGTATTTCTTACATTCCCCTGATCTGTATATTAAAGCGAGACTGATTGCCATGCTGCAGAATCCTGCCACAGAGTGTCTCTTACAAGAGAGCTGCTGTGGTTTAGATTTAAGGGCTTTGTTGTATTTTTCATAAGAATGCTTTTCTCTTGTGTGATGATTGTCACAAAAGGATCTGAGCTGCTCAGATATTAATTACTTAGGGCCTGCAACAATACTCTAAAGTAAAAGGTAAATACAGATATTGGCTCTCTTTCTCCTACACACACTACAGTGATATACATGGGTGTTGCCTGAGTGGGGATGAAGAAGCAGAACTGGTTTTGGAGTTAAAGTCAGCTGCCAGCCTAGAGGATGTGTGCAGGATGCTGAGAGGAGACAGCAGCCAGCTGGAACATATGAAAAATGACTGTAGCTGCCCTCCTAATTTAACCTTCATGCCACAAATCTCTGCCTGAATCCCAATGTGCTGTGCAGGAGTGGGACAAGGAGCAGTTCTTTCTGTAATTCCTGATTTTTCACCGTTGCTGATTTTTCACTGTCTGCCTCGGCTCCTTTGAGTCCTCCCTCCTCTCCTGTCCCCGGATCTCCCTGGGCATTGCCGAGTGGGACCTGGCATTTACCCAGCAACAGCAAACACCAACCATCAGGCAACTTCTCAGGCGAGAAAGAATGTCCATGACCTCAAAGGTGAGCAAACCCTACAGCAGAAATCCAGGGCGAGCGCGGCTTGGCGAGCGTGCAAGACGGATTGTGCGGAGCAGCACCGAGCTCCTGCTCCCTCGAAGCCACGGCAGCAGCGAGGGGGTCACAGCCCCTGATAAACCCTCTGAGCAGGAGTACAACCACCAGAGTCAANTTTAAAGGCACAGAAAAGGCACAAAATTAATTGTTTGGCATAAAGCCGTGATAGGGGATATACATGATGGAGTCACCCCAAGACAGTGCCTCACCCGGGAAAGCACTTGACTGGGAGCAGTTTGTCAGTGGATTCCAGGGCTCGCCGGTCCCTGCAGAGTTGGACTCGGGCTTCCCATCTGTTGGGCTATCGCTGCTTTATGGCTTCGACTCCCAGCACGGAAAACATTAACTCAGTCTTACTCAAACTGTTCCTTCGCCCCGAGCTAGCCAAGGCACACGCTCCCGTTCGCAGTGTGACATCCCAGGCTGTTTGAAGGGCAGGACAGAAGATGGTGCTGCCGAGCCAACATATTTTAACAAGAAAACTTCCTGGAGCTGCTGTGGTTTTTGACAGCTCCTGTTCCAAAATAATCTTTGTTTAAACTAAAGAGTTGTCAAGGAGATAAGTTTAAGCAGCACATGAGCTACAGAGAAACATCCCACAGCCAGATCAGGAGCAGATGTGGTGAAATATTGATGGACCAGGGTCCCTAATTACATCTCCTACTGAGGAGCTGGCTTGAAATCTGGAGCCTTCCTACTTTGTATGCGGCACCGTCGGGATAAAACGATGGGATCCCTCGCAGAGCTACATGGGCAATTGGGCTGGGATGTCTGTGGCTAATGAACAGGCGTCAGCCTTGTGGGAGCTAATGAAATGTTCAGTACAAAATGTGTCACCTCCAGGTACCGTCTGTGCCTCACTCCCGGAGTTTAATCCTCTTCCCTGCCGCTGCCTGGGCAGCCACGCTCCCTGTTTACTGAATCTTCTCCGTGTAAAACAACAGGGGCAGCAGAAAGAACAAAAAGCACCTTTGATCATCAAACTGGGAGAAATGGTGTGAAGCTCTCAGGCTGTGGTGATTTTTTTTTTGTTTGTTTTTTGTTTTTTAATTACAACTTATGTTACCCAGAAAAGGCAAATAATTTCCATGCATAGTGCTGGCTGCTTATTTTTAATAGGGAAACTTTAGCTCAAATTGAGAACAGGTAGAGGAAACTGGTTGATGTTTCACATCCAGGGTACCCTCATGGTCCACAGTTCACCTGCCTGGGAATTTCAGTGGTTCGGTGGAAAGAAACATCCTAAATTCAGATGCCTTTTCTAAATCCAATTTACTTGGCAGCTGTAAATAAAGTGGCTATAAAAGAAGGGCCTGTCTCAGAGTATTTAATTTCTAACTCACATGGCACCTGTAAGTGCAACTGAGCACAGGGTGCTGAGCATCTCATGCACAGCATTAGACCATGTTCTGCTTTGTCCCTTCCAGCAACCCCACGCTTGGTGAAGCCTGTGTGGCTGACAGGGCTGGAAATGAGAATTCATGCTGCACCTTGGCACATCTCGATGCTGACAAAGGAGGCCTCTCCTGTTAATTCATCTAGAAAAGGTGCCACACACAGGCACACCCACGGCAGCACAGATGATGACAGCCATCAACAGTCAGGAGCCTTCACTTCTGGCCTTAACACCAATTTTCTGGGTGACCTCAGTGGAGCCACTGTGTCTTCTTGTTTTCATTTCTCTGGCTCCAGAGCAAGAATAATATTTACCAATTTTACAGGCCACACTAGAAAGATTAATTAGCTAATGCTTGTTGAGTACTTTGGAGACACAAAGCAAGAAATGCATGCTATAAAATAAACAAATAAGAGCAGTGAAATCCTCATGCATCTCTCTTCAATAAATGCTTATACGCCGTTCTCCTACATTTTCTGTCAATCCAAACTCTGGCACTCTCAATATAGAAAGGTCTGGAATTGCCTCAGTTTCTCCATTGTGTCTCCAGAACAGCATTAATTGGGATGATCACAAGCTTTTACTTATTATTTTGTCCCAGCATTCCTAACAGTATGGGAATGGGTGTCTGCAGATCAAACACAGAGACACCAGGCTCGGGGACTGGCCCTTGAGCCTGTAATCCAAAACCACTTAACAGGAGCCTACATTTGTTAAACGAGACCATCAGTCTTCAGCTATTCCTAGAAAAGCTGAAAGGAGAGGAAAAGGCAGTGAATCTTTCAAAACATGACAGCGTTAGAGGCCATCTTTTCCTAAAGCTCCTGCATTTCTCTCAGCGTTTTCTGTGCAGCAGGTCATTATGAATTACTAATTACCAGAGCAGGCCAGGAGGGTCCATCACTGACCTGCTGTGTAAGCTGGGCAAAAAAATGGGTCTGTCCCCTCTGCCTTGACTCCGTGTAAAATATGTGCTCTGAAGAGGCTTGAAGCTTAATATAGGTCTTGTTAAGTGTTCATAAAAGATAGCAAAACCCTTAGATTAAGAGGTACACCAGAGGAGAATGATAGGGTTATAAAATCTATTTCTACACATAACTCATATTTATATAGGGCCTTTCAATCTAACAGATCCCAAAGCTTTTTTTCAGCATAACACCCTGATATACTGTGTTCACTTCACCTACCAGTTCAAGGCAACCTCCTCTGAAGTGAAATGTGGCAGCTGTTTAAAAGCCCCGAGCAGTAGTAAGTTTAATAATAGGAAGGCATTTATATGGTCTTACCAACTTCAAAGAGTTAATTCTCTGCCCCTTCAGGAGGCAGACAAGGTTTATTATTCCCATTTCACAAAGGCAATATAACAAGAGTGGACAAGAGTGGAGGAAATCTGCACTCCCACAGATCTATAAAGCAAAATTCCATGCATGAGCCTGAAGTGCTTTTAATCCCACATAGAGAAAACATATCAACATGTCTTATTAAAAAAATATCCTTTTCTAAAAATAATGATGTGGAGAGAGCTCTGATCTGGATTCTAACACCTGCCACTTCTGGTGGAAAAAAAACCTTCTCAAGCACATGTTGACATAGAAACATCATGGTCCACAAATGCTTCTGTGCCATGAAACAAATTGGGCGCTCAAAATATACTGCCAAGAATCAGACAATCTGTTTTAAGAGGTCCCAAGAGTTACTAAAACCCTCTTGAAATACAGCAGGAGAGAAAGCTGCAGCAGCCTTAATCCTGGAGGCAGGCTGGCATTGCTCTCCCACCACGTGCGGCTCCACGGTTCTCCCCAGCTGGCCTGCATCACACAGCAATGGTGCTTCCAACGAGCAGGAAAAATTCCTTCTGTTATCCCCAGAGATTCTGCAAGATGGTCCTGGACTTGGGAAAACAAAGTTACAAAATTGCTTGGATTTAATCACTTATTCACTGGGAACTGGAGCCCCATCCCCAGGTGATATCACCATTCTCATATCATTTCTTGAGTGCAGTCCCGATGAAGGATGAAGTAGGAGCTTAAAAGGAGCATCTGATCCCTGGGGTCCCAAACACCAGTTCACTTGGTAGCACAGAAGTCTCCAGCTTTCATTCCTCCTACTGTTTCCCAGCAAGGAATTGCCCTATTTCAACTTCCACTCTTATTTGCAAGCCAAAGTAAGAAAAACCATCTTTTAGACCACTCTGATCCCTTAAAATCTGCTTATCTCCCCCAGACTGCATAGCCCATGTCATAGTCCCTGCAGCCTCCCTGCAGCCTTGGGGAGCTTTCAGTTGGGGCTGCAAAGCTGTTTTCAGCTGCGCTGCCCAAGCTCCCAACAAATGGATCTGGAAGATCTTCCATCCAAAAAGCCAATCCCCTGCAGATGCCTTGAGTCACTCCTACAACGTGAGCGATGCTCAGGGCCGGTGGAGGGTGAGCTGTGGTCTCTGTGTCTGGCAGGATCTAGGACAGGGAGCTGGGAGAGATGAACTGACCCATGCTGAGCATCATCAATCCTCCAGCAAAGTGATTTCCATCACAGGAACACATTTGCTGCACGAATCACATCCCATTCATCACTGCTACTGTCTGGATGTGACTCTGCCAGCCAGGGCTTGGCCCCTCTCTCCAAAAAGCCCCTGATGTGCTGTACAGCAGCTTCACCGTGCAGGACGTGGGTCAGTGCTCCCCCCTGACTCATTGCCCCCTTCCTCACTTCTCGGGAGCTGCAGGAACTGCTCCCTTTCATCCCTCTGGCTTCACAGTTGCTGGATAAACCTGTGCCTCCACAGTCCCAGTGCAGCCTTTGCTGTGCAGGAGTGGCCAGGGAAGGAAGGAAGGAAGAATGGCCAGGAAATGATGTCTTTAGCACTGTTGGCACCATGCTGCAGGCAGGTCCTGTGCCCTCCATCACCTCCCTGGAGCCATGCAGCTGAGGAAGCTGTTCTGAGAGCAACACGTTATGAAAAGCTGCTGCAGGGCCCTGCCAAACCACCTGGCCTGAATTCACAGGCTGGGGCTGACACTCCTTTAAGCACATGAATGGGGAAGCAGAGATCTGGTGCTCAGACATAAAGTGTGGGCCTTTCTGACACTGAAACTCAAACCCAAGAGCAAAATCATTTCCTACTGCTGTGGCACTGAGCTCACAGCACAGAGCTTCTCACCTTCACTACCATGCAAGTCAAACATGCCACCAATCTAAGATGATGGCCCAGGGGAGGAATGTCCTTGATGTATTTGATGCCTTATGAGACAATGCAGATGTTGTGGAGGAGATCCTGCGACTTTGCTTCCTTGGCAACCTCGATGCCAGGAACCCGAACATGCCGCTGGCTCTGTATGGCGTCCGGCCGCGTTCATCCAGTGCTCCAGCCCTGGAGAGGAAGCAGCCCAGTTCTGCTGGTGGCCTTGGTGGTGACAGTGGCTCTGCACGGTGCTCTCCCTGTTCTGTGTGCTCTGCAATGTCCCAGCTCCGCAGGCAGCGCTGGTTCTGCTCTCAGCCCTGAGGAATGAGCGTTATGAAATGTGTTCTGCCGGCTCTGGCTGACGACGTCAGTTGATTTCTCAGGCTGACAGGGAGATTTGCAAGCTTAAGATGGCTTACAGGTCCTTATTTACAGCTCACAAGATGAAGCCCGGACCTAGACACGCGTATATTTGTGCTCAGAAGTTGAGCATGTAAAGGAAATGTTTAAATATCTCTCCCTCCTCTTGATTCATTGCCTGTGGGATGATGATCCATCACAGGTACGAGTGTGAGGATGGAGCTGCCCGTCTCCACTCCACTGATGGCTCTGGGGAATCCCTGAATCCACATCATGGTGGGTGAGCCACTGTCCTTCCCATGGAGAAAGGCATGGCACAGCCCTAGCTGGATGAAATGGAGGGACAGAGTGAAGCCTAGGTCATTCTGGCCACAATTTATGGGATGAGACAGTGGAGCACAGGCACAGGATGCTCCCAGTCTTCAACTGGTGTTGTCAGCAGAACCGCCCCCACCTGAGAAGTAGGATTTTTCCATTAAATAAATCCTGCAGCTCTTTCTTTCTTTTTTTCCCCTTCCCTCTTTAACTCTGAAAGAATCCCATTTAATCTGTAGGGAGCTTTCCCTGAACAAAAATCCCCACCAGGCTTGACCCTGACCTTTGCAAATGGAAATATGATGTAGTGAGAATTGAGAGCTGAGAGTCAACTGGCATCTTTGCTTTTGCTGCTGAAATAGAGCAGGTCGTTTCACATTTCTATTATGAGCCTCAGATAATGGGGAAGAAAATTAGGTAATTCCATTTTTTGGATTAGTTGGTTTTCTTGTCAGCTGGGAGATGGGATCTGATGTATGTGGAGAATGACTGGAGGCACAGGATGAACAGAACAGCTGGTCACAGGTATTGTTTGGGATTCTATTTCTGCATGACCTGCTCCAGAGATATCAAAAGAGATTGTGGCTGTCTCCCCTGACATTTATACCTGTTTTCCAATGCTGACTTCAAAGCAGTTGCTCTGCATTTGCCCACATTTGAACGAGCTGAGAATCTGGACCATTGTTTAAAGATAGTCTTGAAACTTACCTAAGCTTTGAAATGATTGAAAATGAGTTATGTATGGAGACACGAAAATTAAAGTACATCAGGGAACCCACAGGCAATAGCAAGATGTGCAGGACAAGGAGCCTTGCCAGAGCTGACAGGTATTTGTTTATGGGGAGAATTAGAAGCTCTAGTTCAAAGTCTGCAAATTGCCCCATGAAAGAAGGGCCTCCTCATCACAGAGACTGAATTCTACACACAGGCACATGTGAGAAGAAGAGTTTGCAGAATCAAGAGCAGTGTTAGTAAAAAAAAAAAAGAAAAAAAACCAAAGATCACTGCATGAAACATCAATAAGCACAGCGAGAAACAACAGGATACCAGGCAATCTTTAATCTGAGAAAAAAAGACACAAACCCAACATCTAGAAATCAAAAGCTGATTAAATTTAACACTAAGTATTTTAAAACAAAATAAAAAAAGCAATATGTGTGGTTAATGAGGCAAAGTGTTTGATTTTTCACCTCAAGGGGTCTCCAATTCTGGCCATTCTGGAAGAGATGCTCACCCGAGGATTGAAAGGAGCAGATTTGAGTGCTTCTTTCTGATCTTAAAAATCTGTGAGCCTTTTTGGATTTGGTAAAGCACTTGATAACATATCCCAAAATTTAGTTCTTTCGATGATTTGAATGCAATAATCCATGGACCAAATCACAGCTGAGTGGCTGCAGACAGAGGAATACTAAACAGGGAGTGATTCTGTTACAGAATTATGTTTATTAGAGCATCACAGAGATCAGGTCTTTGGTCTTTACTGACATTTTTATTGATGACTCTAAGGAAGGATTAAACAAAAGGATGACAGGCATTCATACAGTGACATGAAGCTGAAGGGGATCACAAACACCAGTGTAAGCTGAAAGATAATGCAAAGGAATCTGGATAGACTAGAAACTTGGGCTGAAAATTCCCCAGCACAGCGAATCTGAGACCTGAGCTGACTGAAAGTTTCATCTCAGCAGATGCCTACAGGCTTTAAAGGTGATGCTCATTAGCATCACACCACGGGGTGCAAAGCCTAAAAACTGCAGTGTGTGGGGAGATGCTCCATGTGAAGCCCTAGAGATGTGACACAGTGGGCCAGAAGGAAAACAACAAAGGGTCCTTCAGCATTTCTGGCAGGCAGGTCATTTAATAACCATGTCTACCAAGAATCTTCTCTAATAAAACTTGATGTACCATTTCCGTTCACCGAGCTGGTGTCGTGTCTGCAAACTGCACACGGCTTTGTCTCCTCCATGCATTAATTTCCATCCAAATGCCCAGGCAGAGCCTCTATTAGCCACCTCTGTTGACAAGAGTGGATTATTCAGGGAAGCGTAACTAACTCTCTCTTATTTCCCTGAAATCTACGCTCGCTCCTCTGCTGGCAGATGAAAATTTAGAAGCGAAAAAGTCTACTGCCTTTCCTTTGGTTTAGGTGTTTGGGGTTGGATTTAAGGAGGGATTCTAGAGATTCCAAACGAGCTTTTGGCCTTGGTACCTGCCGCAGTGTGCAGGCAGTCTTGAGTTCCCTTAACCCATCTCCCAGCACCTCCTGGTTGGAAGAGGAGGGGGCTAGGACAGGGACAGGACTCCTAGGGACACTCTCAACTGCAAATGAACCATTGATCTGTAAGCCCTGGGGAAACTGGGCAAATTCAGCCAGTTAGAGCAGCTCTTCTGTGCAAGTGTCCCTGCCATGGCATCCCTCCCTTCAGGACACTGTGCCAGCAGCCAGGGAAGGACATTCTGGAGGAGAGGTAGGATGGAGCAGTGCAGCCAGGGAACTGGGAGAAGAGAACCTGATGCCAGATTGCTCCAGAGCACCCAATGCTAAAGGATTTGGAGTAGGTGGGAGCAGAGGAATGGCATTTGCCTGTTGGTTCACACCACTCTGCCTGGCATCAGCTAAAGCCCACTTGCCTGTGGAAATGCTGTCTGCATGATTTCACTGTTCTGTGACCTACAGGCCCTTCCCACTTTGCCACTGACTGAAGCTGACACGGATCCATGTGCAGAGCATCCCGTGCCATCGCTGCATCCTCCCCTGGCTGGCACTGCTGCCCAGCGTGGCTTTATCTCTCTGTGAAATAAAGGTCACTTTGGTGTTGTGCAGGTAGTGAAGGCTTTGAAGAGAGGCTTTGAAGTACACTATAGAAGTAGACATTATTACCCACTGCCCAGGGATTTGGAGAATGTTTAGTCTGATTAAAAAGGCTTTGCATTCTGCTGGCAGGAAGCATGACATAAAGTGGAAAATTTTTCTGAGCTGAATTCAAATGAGTTGATTTTTTTATCAGCCCTTCTCCTAGAGAATGGGCACGCTGTTCCCTGCCCTGGGTGAGGCTTCATGCTCTAACAGGGTTCACTCTACCAGTAAGGATTTGAATTTAGGACTGAAATTTTAAGGGGCTTGTTTTTGAAATGAAGTTTATGGTACACTGGAAGACAGTAAGTACATCTGGCTCAGGAGAAGGGCTCATAGGGGTTTTGGTGCTCAGGATTTAGAGGCATGGCAGATTTGGCAAGGACAAGAGTTGGAGGAGGGATTAATCTAGCAAATCTTCATAGCTAGAACTTCAGTGCATCCTTAGGGAGGATTATATGTTATGTTTGGCTCCAAATAGTGCTATCAGACTCCCAACTTCATAAACACCACATTCTTTCACAGGTGTTTGGGTTGGGGGAAGAAAATTGGGAGAAACAGGATAGGCTTATGGACTAGACATCTTTCATCTGAACTGCAGTAAACCTATTAGCATCCCACAGGTGAGGAAGGGTTTGTGGCACTCTGCTGATAACAGCACTGACAGTAGATGTTTAGTGCCAGGCAAATTCTTCACAGCCAACCTCATGTGAAGTGCTGCTTCCAAAAATCATCAGCTGTATTTGGGGTGATGCTGAAAATATTTTAAATGGTGTTTCAGGAAGCAAAAACAAGAGATGGGTAGAGACTGCAGCTCACAAAGGCTGGCTTAAGTGACAATTTGTGTGGTAAAAAGCAACATTTATTTAGTTGGTTTGAAGGGAAACAAATATATTTTACACCCACTCCTCTTGTGTCAAAATTTAGTTGAAAAAAACAGGTTTGCTACTGGAGAACTATCAAGACACTCCCTTTCTGCTTTGCTTTTTAAACGGAGTGGAATGTAGGTGTGAGGCTTTCTCACAGTGATGAGATACCTGAATCCTCTGAGCAGCTTGATTCCTACCCCAGGTGTCTTTCTGATATTTGAATTAAATAGACGATAACAAGCAACGGCAAATTTTTAGCAATTTAAGAAATAATCCTTCCTTTCCTGATTGCTTATCTTTTATCTTTGGAACTAGTAAGGTCATAATCCTACTATTTCTTCACTCATCCATAGACACCCTGCAGCCACACAAAGATAAGGCTTCATGATGCTAAAGTAAAACCAGAAAAATCCTTCTCTGGAAATCACAACAGAAACAACCAAACAAAAACTCCACTAACAAACCACAGGGTTCAGCCCTTTTAGAAAGCAACAGACTGTAGTGAGAACTCACAGATTTCCTGCTGTCAGCACACCTTTTGGGATGCCCTCCCCCAGTATCTATCTTGCCGTGAGACAGTCTGAGGTGGGATTTGGAAGCCTGGCTGCAGATGTTAACAGATGTTTCCCTACTTCCCCCAGAGAGTGGGTGCCACTTGTGCATCTATAATCCCCTATGAGCTGATCCCTGTAACAAGATGCCACAAGGATTTAATCTCACAGCTTCCAGGGGAGCTGCTTCACACAGAGAATTATTCCAGGCAACTCAAGATCGCTGTCATCCCAGGGAAAGGCCGGAGCTGGGCTGACAGTTACAGGCACTGCTCAGTTAAACCAGGATTACAGTCTGCTGCTGCTGCTTAAAGGGGGACGTGTTGGAGAGCCAGGAGGCAAAGTCTGCCTCATCCTTGCTCCCTGTTCTGCTGGGTTTGGGATTCCTGGGAGCTGCAAACAGATGTTTGGCCAGGTGTGTGGCTCCCAACAGCTCCCTCTTCTGCACCCCTTCTATTGGGGTGGTTCATGCTGTACAGAAGAGCACTCAGGAGCAGTCGCTCCAAATCACAGGCACGGTGTGGGACAGGGAGAGTGCACCACCTCTCCAGAGGCACTGCCAGCGTGAGATGCTCCACATGGGATGGACAGGTGAGTGACAGGGCACCTCTGGGCCCTTCAGCCGCTCTGGAGACCAGCTGCACACTCCAGAGGGATGTCTGCTGGTGAGGGCTGTACCAACATCCCAAGCTGCTCTCACAGTGGCAATGGCCACAATGTGCTAGAGCAGCATCCTCCAAGGGCTCAGGTGGATTCCCTGCTTCTTCTGCCTGTGCAGCACTTCTAAGACATGGGTAAGTAGGTACTGATGGATGAGAAACACTATCACAGCACAGATATTTCCCCTTTTGAGCTGGTCTGACTTATTTTCCTGCAATGACAAAATAAGTGCCATGTCTGACGATGGTTCAGCTGGACTGGGAGATAGTGTAGAGGTTAAATTCAGTTCTGTTTATTTCATATCCCAGTCACTTGCAATTCTGGATGGAGTCCTGCTACTTGGCAATCACTTCACCATCATCAATGAACCTCTAAAGTCATCTGAGGTTGTAAGATTAGCCACTGCCACCCCGATGAGTTTATTTCATGCAGCTGAAATGAAGAAAACCCATCTAAGGACACCATTTGAAAATTATCTTAAAAAAAAAAAAAGGCTTGAATTATTTGTCAGCTTCCTTCAGGTTGCACTTCAGCAGGCCAGCCAGGACAGACTGCATGAATAGGCAGTGAAGCAGTGGGAGGCAAAGTCATAATTGGCTTTTGTGTTCTTTAATTATTGTTATCCAAACTAAACAAAGATTTGTGGTTTACTGCTGTCCTTCCTTTCCCTGTTTTTTTTTCAGATTAACTGCTGCACTGCAACATCGTGTGCATTAGCAATATTGTAGAACCTGCTCAAGAGATAATCTCTGCACCCCAGCTTAATGACTGTACCAACCTCGTTTAAAAGGAATCTGCTGCTTATCATAGACTTAAATTACAAGCCTTTTGCAGCAGTAACACTGGTTTTTAATGTCTGTAAAAAGCCATAAATGGTTTAGAAGGTTATAGAAGTAACAGGCTAATGTAATGTGCTAACTAGGAATGTGCAAAGACTTGTCCAAGTATATCTGAAGCTCCTGTTTCTCTACATCACTGGTCTTTAATTAGCAATAGGACATCTTTGCAGCCCTTGGACCACTCGTGATAGATGAGGCATTGCAGTTTTACTGCACTGCTGGTTGAGGTTATCTATCAATACTCACTGGAAGAATGATTAAATCTTGCAATTACCCTGTGCTCTCTTGTCTGACATCCAAGCTCAAACACCCTCTGATGGAGAAGTGATTGCTCCTTGAATTTCTATCTCGGCTAGTAGCCTGGCTTTTTGGTTTTGAGATGTCAGAGGTGTGCTCATGGAGCACTGGTATCTTACAAGTTCCATCTTATTTCCTCCCTTGCTGGACCCTGCTCTTTTCCAGAAGGTGTATTACTTCTGCAGCAAATCCTTGGGAATGTAGTTTGCCTCATTTTGTACACATTTCATTTCTCTCATAGAAACATTTATTTCTGAAAATCCAGCCTGCCTAAATCTGACGACTGAGCCAGCTTCAACTCCTTTGCTTATTTCTTCTCTGCACATTTTCTTGCAAATTTTTCCCTATTCTGAAAGCTAAAAATACATCTGGGTGCTGCCTGGAGGCCATCTGAGAGCACAAAGGAAGGGGCAGCCCGAGCTTCATATGCATTGCTAAGCAGTGCATGAAGAGCCTTCCCCACAAACAGGGCTGCTCCTGCAACAGGCATCCATAAACACAGAAATCTGCCATTCCCAGAAGCGATTGCATACAGAAACACGCTCGCTCCTTCTAGTTAGCCAGCACAGACTCTTCTACAGAAAGTGCAATTGCTACTGAGAGCTCCAACTTGTAATGACACCAAACAGGTGTAAACGGGAAGAAAGCTCAGCAGGGAGAAGAACTACACCAACTCCCACCCCTGCAGCCCGCAGAGCCTTCTCCTCCAGGAGTGTGTTTGTGTCAGGAATGAAACACAAGCTACATCGGAGGGGAAACCAAATACTTTCTGCATTTTTCACTGACTGAATTTCCTCTTGACTTCTCAAAGTCGTGTTCTTCTACCAAAGCTCTTGGGAGCACTGGCTTTCACAGCCGCCAGTGCTAAAGGGGAGATGAAACCAAGATGTAGCTTCCTTGTTATCCAAGTGGGACTCTTTGTCCTATATACATGGAAAATATGACTTACTAGGTAAAATATAAACCCCCACAAATTAATTCAGATCCCCAAAAAAAGACTGTTCAGATAAAATGTTTATTATAGAAGGGCTGGTAAACTCCCCTTGCTCTCATTTATTAGTGCTGTGTTCAGAACAAACCACATGATGTCATTGAAGAACAGAGTTGCGAAATCCCACATTCCAGACCAGGACCCAGGAATGATTCCCAAATTAGGCAAATTACATGTGAAATATCAGTAAAGCATCTGAGCAGAAAAAAAATAAACCCACAAAAAAGCCAAACCAAACCAAACCAAACCAAGAAATCCTGAAGCCACTTGAAACAAATTATGCTCTCCAAAACTGTCGTGTTAATGGCTCTTCACCTCCAATATATTCACTCAAACTGCAGGAGGTGGTTCTTGTTTTGGAAGTCCTTTACACGTCTTCCCTCATCCTATGGGGAAGCACTGCTCTGCCAGAGAGATCTGCCAGAGGCCAGGCAGCAGCTGGCAAACATCTCAGAACAGGCAGGGCCAGCAACAGGGTCAGTGTTTACAAATAATAACTCATGCGAGCAGCGCTCACACCAGTGTTTGGGAAATAGCCCACACCACCAATCTGACCTCCTGCCCAGATGGAATTTTTACTGATTTATTTATTTTATTTTTTCCTGAACAGAAATAAACCGAGGCCCCACGTTGGAAACCGGGAAACTGCACAGAAGTCAGCATTGAAATAAAGCTGGAACAATGCCCAATTCCGACGGTCTAGGGGGCCTTCTGCACAGTGTCCATGTCAAAATTTCCTCATCCCAAAGAACTTCCTGCAATACACACAGGATACTTTTATTACCGAGTGGGTGGCATTTGATACAGCATCCCAATTGGCCAGGGAGGCCAATGAACCAAGCATTATTTCACTGCCAGCTCTCCAGTGGGACACTGCCCGCAGGAATGCACCTCTGTCATCTCCTGCACAGCTTAGTCACGCGTTCCTATGGATTATACCTTCCCATGCCAGCCCTGAAGTACAGAGTTTAATAGGACAGGAATCAGCTCCTTCATCTTTCCCCTCTTTGTTTCACATCGTTTCGGTGCCAATGTGCCCCTCTCCCCACATACAATTATTTAGCAGCTATGAAGCTCTTGCTAAAACTGAACACATAAAGCAAAAATAAGTTGTATTTGGCAGCATTGCAGCACAGGCACTTTGCTCCCTCATTTACTCCTCAGCATGAACACTGTGTGTAGTTTTGGGTGCTACAATACAAGAAGGATATAAAGCTTTTAGAGAGTGTTCAAAGGAGGGCTGTGAAGATGGTGGAGGATCTAGAGGAGAGTGGCTGACCACGCGAACAGGGCAGTGGTCACAGCACCGAGCCTGACAGAATTCAAGCAGCATTTGGAAAACACTCTCAGGCACAGGGTGGGATTTTGGGGACTGTCCTCTGCTGGGTCAGGAGTTGGATGATCCTTGTCATTCCCTTCCAGCCCAGGACGTTCCATGATTCCTATAATTCTATGATTTTTGCTCCCTGTCTGGTTGGCTAATGGCACCACTCACATGCTCAGTGCCCCAGGATGGTTTGCAGAACTAGGGCTGTGATTTCCATGCATCTTACATATTTAAAGATGTGAAAAATCTGTAAACACATTACCCTGGAAGCAGAGACCCTGGTGATCACTGGAAAGGCAAAAAGACATAAATCTGATGTAGGAATTGTTGATGTAGCAGCTGGGCCGTGCTGACCCAGCAGCTCGGGAGGTCCGTGCCCTGTTTGATGGCAGTGTGAACCCTGTGATCATTTTGCAGCTGCCGATGTTGTGTGTTGTAATTAAAAGTGGCCACAGAATCACGGAAACAGAGAACTTTGTGGAGGGACCCACTGTGATCATCGAAGTCCAACTCCTGGCCCTGCACAGGACACCCCAACCATCCCCCCTGTGCATCCCTGAGACTGATGTCGAAATGCATCTTGAGCTCTGTCAGGCTCGGTGCTGTGACCGCTGCTCTGGGGAGCCTGTTCCAGGGCTCACCAGCCTCTGGGTGAAGAACCTTTTCCTAATATCCATCCCAAAGCTCCCCTGACCCAGCTCCAGCCGTTCCCTCGGGTCCTGCCGCTGGTCACGGAGAGCAGAGCTCGGAGCTGCTCCTCCCGAGGAAGCTGCAGCCCGCGGTGAGCTCTGCCCTCCCTCTCCTCTTCTGCAGGCTGAACAACCAAGTGACCTCAGCCCCTCCTCGCATGGCCCCTCCGGACCCTTCCCCACCACCGCAGCCCCCTTGGATCGTCTCTAATAAAAGCTGGTCGTGCTGAGCGAGGGAGCAGCGCCGGCCCCGGCAGCAGCAGCAGGGCCCGAGGCAGCGGCGGGGCCGCGGGAAGCGCCGGGGGCGGAGGCTGCGGAGGCCCCAGCTCNCTCCTTATACTGTGGCACCCAAAAGGAGCCAGGAGGATGGAAAGGCAGTGCCAGTTTGCCGTAGGGATGCTCCTGGGGAGCTGCCTCATGTTTTCAGCACAGACACACCTCTAATACCTGCATTTTTCACTGAAACAGAGATGGCACCAGGGCCTCTCTATGGAGATGGGGATTTCTTCCCCCTTCTCACTGCATATTTTTGGTGCTAGGACAATTCTCCCAAATAAAGGGAACTGGAGTAGGTATCTGCTTACTCCAGCTGTCAGACTGGCCCCTCCTGGCAAGGGTGCCCTGAACCACTGCAGTTACCTGCAGCTACAACGCTCCTCTCTCCTTTGGAAACCCCTGGTTGGATTGAAGGACATTAAAGCATTTCTGAGATAGAGCATTTTACATCTGGCAGTGCAGAAATTGTGATTTCAGCATTTCTCTGTAGACTGTGATTTGAGAATCACTTTCCAGTGGAGGAATTGGCCACATAAATAAGAAAAACACATGATAATTTAGGTGGCAAGCTTAATTACATGATTATTTTCATTCTTGTAAATGTGTATAACCTACAGTGGAATATTCAATAAAATTATAGCTTGGGTACTGAAGAGATTTCCTTATCACTGAAAATATGCGCCAGCCGTTCTTTAAGAAAGGTTTAGTAAATTGCCTCTAAAGTACAGGAAATTGGCTTAGCTCCTTCTGTGGAATATTTGTCTTAAGAAGCACGTCATGGGCAGCAGGGCTAAAAAGAGTCACTAAGGTCTGAAACACATGAACTCCTGCAGCAGCAATATTGCCAGCCCCTCTAAGAGAACTGATGGGACTTAATTTTGCTACAGATTCTCTGGAGGATTATCAAGAAATTGCTTTATGAGTTGAAATACCCGTGCTATTATACTTATAATTTGATACTGCAACACTGGATTGCAGTCACTTCTGTTTCTGCAAGTCAGAGTCTCTATTCTATCTCTAGTATTTTTTCACTGTCTACAATAAAATACTCTAAAGAAGAGATAGAGACCAGGATAAATTTTGCTGATGGTACAGTGTAATGGGGGAGATGTTTCAGGACATCAGTTCCAGAATGAAATAGCAGAAATATGTTATTAACTTGACTTTTCTCTCATGATAATTGTGACTTTACAGACGTCTCAGTGGTTGAATTATTTTAAAATGTTATGTCAGAGAATTCAGGCTGATCATAGCTAAGATGGAAGCATCCAAAAATTATTTACTGTTTGGTGATCTATATGGAAATGATTTAGTCTCCCAAAATGATTGTTTTCCATGGGTTGGGCTGCTTCTCCCGAGATCATCCATATTTGCATCCATATACATTTACCTTACTAAGCTGAATTGACAAGCCACCACCTGCTCAGACACAGCAACCAAAATCATTTCTTAGTCCTTTAGCTGGTGTATTTTGTGCCACAATGCCTTTAGTCAGGCTGGAGGTTAAAAGTGCCATGAGGAAAACACGTGTTTTTACCACAGAGGTGCAGGATAAGCAGAATTCTTGCATCCTCAGTTTCCTCCAGCAGCTTCCAGCACTAATTGTACTCCCATGAAGAACTCATAAAATCAGCCAGACTTCTTGTAGAAGAGCTTCTGAGTTGGCATATCCCTCCCAGGTTATTAAATAAGAGCTACACTGTATTGTCTTTGCCTCCTGTTTGAGTTGCAGAAAAGATGAGGTAGTGCCTGAATGCTTCCTACAGGAGATATTTAAAGAGTCAGAGAACTTTTCTCATTGTACTTTTCCTCTGCCTCCTTAATCGAACATCACATTCTAGTTAATGTGCAGTTTCCAAGGCAAACTCAGTTTTGATCAAGTTGTGCTAACTTTGAAAAGCTGACTGACTCCAGCTTAAAATGGATGCACTGAAAGGAGGATGAAAGGCCTTTTTTATCAGTGTTGAAGGAAGTAGTTCAAAAGCAGAGATGGCTTCTTTCTGAAGACAAAGAAGCTCTTTCTCACCCACCTCGTGCCATGAAAGAGATCCTTTGCAACTAACTGCCCATCAGAGAAGAATTTGATAAACTGGAGATGAAGTGACAGTGCGTTGGGAATTTTATTACTATAGCTGGAGTAAAGGAAATTCATTGTAAGAGAATGCCCCCTCATGCCCCCCAAGTGTCCTCTTGCTTCAGTCCTTTTTTGATTTGTGTTTTTCTTCCCCTCTTTGGCTGTCAATCAGTGTTTTTCCGTTATGGCTAGACAGAGTGAACTTCTGGTGTTCTCCTTACCACCTCCTACTGTGAATAACCTTGGACAGGGATGGGGAGGGAGGGAGAAATACAGAGGCATAAATTCTACCAGCTGTTGAGACAACCAGGATTAGAGCCTTAATTTGGAGACACAAACTTTTTACATGGGTGAGGCCATTATTGGTGAAATAGAGCTTTTTAGAGGGCAGAATCCCCAGTGACTTGATTTCCATCAGTTCCTAAATGAATATTTAATTGTTGCCTATTAAGATGCTCGTTATCTATAAAGCAGACGAAACCACTGTTGCTGGGTTTGCCAGCTGGTGAAATTGGTGGCATGTTAGATTAGAGCAATGGACCATGACTGTGTTGGAGTGGTCTGGTAGATTATAAAAATTCAGCAGAACAGTTTGGCTTTGCTAACATCCACAAGATACGGATGCTTAAACCAATGGGACCATAAGAGACTGATTTAAATTCCTGCTCATCCCAACAGGGAAAAGATACCCTTAAAATTTACTAGCTTTTCCAGAATGGGCATTTAAGACAATTTAATTTCCGAGGTCCCTCTCTGGGTTAGATTTCCCTTTCCACATTAAACTTAGGGAGATAACTTCATCCCTCAACCAGTGTCTTACATAAGATTTGTTTGCTTAAGTAGCTTTAAAAATGGGAAGAGACAGCACGGACACACAAATACACACAGAGCAGCACATGAGCATGTGAAGTGTTCTCATACAAATTGTTAAAGGCAGTATCACACTAAAGTTGGCAGAAATGTTACCTACATGATTTGATAATGAGGAAAATTAACCACTGGAACGAACTAACAAGGGAAGCTGTAGTTCCTTCACCTGAAAATCTCTTCAGTTCCCAGGTGCCTGGACAGCTTTGACAGGCAAAAATTCTTATACTCAACAGAAATACCAGGCTTGAATTCAATGGTGTACAATCTATGGGAGCTTAGACAGTGACACATTCTGTTTTCAGTTAAGGCTCTTGGGATCTTTGTCTTTCCTGGTTTTATGTCTGACATCGATCAAATGGCACCCAAGAACCTTTTTAAAAGGAGCACACATGACCTTGAACAACCAGGTGCAAGAGTTACTGGTATCAGAGCAAAGAGCAAATTCCCCCCTTATTTTGGGTGCTGCTCCAGGTCTGAAGGGCAGCAGGCTCTGAGATACAGATAACAAAGCCCAGTAGCAGAGGCAGGAAGGAATAGGTACAGTGTCCTTCCACTGCTCTTTTTAGCTAGAGGCAATGCAAGCAAAATCATCTCCTGTGACTTGATCTGAATTTGCATAATATCAGATTGTATCCATTTACCAGCTTGATATACTTCACCCCTCCAATACGTTTATTTAATGTATTTAATTCCTTTTGATGCGTGAATAGTGAAAAAGCATCCTGATATGAGTTCTGAGTGCCATGTCAATTATTTAAAATTACACCCAGGCTGCACTGTAATCAGCTTATCCCACCTTTCAGCAACAGCTTGTTATTAAAGATAACCATCATTTTTCTTCTCTTCAGTCCCCCTTCCTGCTCTTTAAAGAGCTGAGGAAGTCCAGGTGCTGGGTGTAGTGCCCAAGGCATTGGTACCTGTGGTAATTTTTGACCAAAGCCAGTAGGGTTTTAAGGGGTTCAGGGTTTCCATGAAGAAAAGTCCTGAATATCCCATCCCTTTTTACAGGATTGAGGGATGACAAGCATCTGTGTCAGAGCCAACTCCAGCTAAAACAAATTACCATGGGAAGGAAGGTGCATTTCCAGAGGATGTGAAGATTAAAAACTGACTCTGTGCCTCCTGTAAGTGTTCTCCTTCACCTCAGGCAGGCCTGCTCCCATGTATAGTTGGTGAGGGACTGGCTCAGAGGGTGGAAAGCAGCAACCAGTGTGAGAATGCTTCTTCCCCCAGTTTCTGTCCATATTCTGGCCGTGCTCTGCAGGCTTTGGGAGCCTTCCAGTGCCTTGTTTGTTCCCATGTATCACCCAGCTGAGGCATCTTACCATCCCCTTGAAATCCTGCCCACACCATGCCTCCCACACACACCCTTTGATTCCAGCTGCAGATGGGAACGAGAGAGGAAAAGGGCAAAATCGTGGTAGTGAGGAGGTGGAGATCAGAGACACAGATGAAACAAAAGGTCTAATTACGTGTGCCCTCTGCTCTGGAGCTGCAGCCCGGGTTTTGTTATGCACATGGTTGTACAATGGCTTCCAAGTTTATAAAAGGAGAATGTGCTCTCCCAGCCAGTGCTGGGGAAGAACTCTTGCCATCCCCTAACCCGATAAGATGGTTAATGGCAGCATCTGCTACGCTCACACACTTCTATGTATTAATTAAGAATACATAGGCTTCAATTTGAAGTTAAAGTGACACGTTTAATAGTATCTTTCAGAGCTTGTTAATGCTCAGCGAGGACTTGATAGTCACAATAAGTTTGCATACTGAAAAATTTGGTCCTGGTGTTAAAGTACTACACACTATGCAGCATGCATACAGATGAGGAAAAGAGGAAACCTCTGAATAATGTGTTCCTCTGTGTTCCTAGAGCAGCAGCAGAGGCGTTAGTCGGGGGCACTTCATCTCCAATTTGTGTAAAGGCAGGAGCAGCATTTGTTTCTGCCACAGGGTTATATGTGCACCCAAGTATCTGCATAACTTGGTAGAGAGGGCAAAAGTGTAGGGAAGATGAGAGCCTGAATGTTCAGCTGTTCCTCTGGATGAGCTTTCATTACATCTCTGAAAAATCTGACATTAACCACAAAAGCAAAAGGGGGCTTTGAGGATTGGATCATAAAAGTGGATTCCAGGGTTAGTGTGAATTTGGAAAGTTAATTCTGATTTAGTCAGGTTAGGAATTGCAATAAATTTTCAGTGGGATAAACTTAACAGTTAGTAAGATCTCCTCTTACCCCAAAATGACAATGTTTCTACACATTTGCTATTCATAGCCACTGCACAACATGATGGGTGAACAAAAATATGTAGCTTAAATTAATGATAATTTTCAGTGTTAAGGGAATCAAAATAATTTTAAACCACTTTTTTTCTTTTTTTTCACCGTATTTCTATACTTAAGCACTTGTGTCAGCTCAAGCACTTGAGAAACCTGCTTCAGTTTCTGTTTCATGTCCTCATTTCTGCTCCTCGTTGCTTTTGGCAATTGGTTCTCCAAACTAGATCTGCATTTTCTTCTGTGGGTATTATGTTTATCTGATTCCTCATATTAAAAGTTACAGCAGAATTTGTAAAGTGGGAGGCTTGCTATTTTTAATAACAGGTCACTAGCTATTAAACTTCCAGAAAACTGAGGAAGTTTTCATGCTTTTTGTGGGTATCGTTGTGTTTTAAAACACTAAGTGAGAGTTCTCCCTTGACAAAGAGCAAATAACATTTTGTATTAATGGAAAATTCTCCAAAGCTTTTGTCTTTCCCATATATTTAGTAAATCTTAAAGAAAATATAAGCCATGTAGTGTATTTCATGGCTTATTTTCACACTAAATACTGTTTTATTTTAACAAAATGCTTTTGTGTCATTGCATGCTACTAAAAATAATGTCATAAAAAGCAACTGTGCCACATAGCACAGACTCCTTTGTTCTCAGTGCTGCGAGGTTTGATGTCTGCACTAAAGATGAATTCACCATGCTTAGAAAAGAAAAAAAGTTCACACTTTAGGAAAAAAGATGCATTTTGAAAAGTCTTGTGTTGACCCCAGCTTTGAAGAGCAGGGCAGCTTTCCATCTATTCTCCTGTCCGAGGCCAAATTTCTCCTCTCTGTTGGAGCCTGTGCTGCAGATTTCTCCCAGAAGGGTTTTTGTCCATGTGTGTCTCCCTGAGGGATATCTGCTCCCTGAGGCACCCTCACAGAGCAAACCCCCAAAGCTCTGTGGTTCCCCTGCTCGTGCTGGAGCTGTGGGAGCTCTGCTGTGGGATCCTTGTGCTGATGGAGCTTTTCTCCCCCATGCATGGCTGGAGCCTTTGGTGACTGTGATCCCCCATTCCAGCCCTGCTCTAGGCACATTCAAGGAAGATCCAACACTAAGGAATAATTTTCTCTGTTGTGTCTGAGCTGCACCATTCCCACTGGGAGGGGTTGAGGAATACATTGATCAGCAGCTTGCTTTTCCATGGTGTAAAACAGAGCCAAACCCTGCCTGGGTATTTTTGTAGTACCCACGTGCTTGCACACACACTCGTGTTGAGGCAGCCTCACCTGACTCTCAAAATGAGCTTTCAAGCAGTGAACAGAGCTCTGCTCCACCCTCAGCTAGGTGATTCCTTGGAGGAGTCACTGTGCAGGCATGGGTGAGCTGGCAATGCTTCACTGTCATCCAGGTCGCTGCCTGAAAATCACATTTATCCTCTTGAGTTTACTGGATGGAAAAAAACATGTCAGAGTTCCCAGAGCAATCGCTGCCCAGCGGTGCAGGGCAGGCTCAGACACACCTGCCCTGCAAAGGTTAACAAGATTCTGACTTGCACTGAGGTGGTGGGGCTGAATCAGTTCCCTGCCTTACCCCCACTCCTGGGCTTTTTATCCTCTCATACAATAAGGTTTTATCTCAAGGTACTCCAGGTGAGGTGTTTTTTTGTGTTGTTGAAGGTTTTGCATTTCTGAGTGAATGAATAGGGATGGCGGGATAAGCCTGGGGTCAAGACACCTGATCCTAAGGCATCAGGAGTTACAGAAAGGGAGGTCTGAGGGAGCTCCATGGGGACAGAGGTGTGCCTGAGGGATTGTGTGGGCGTTGGTAGGGTATTTTAGGAGTGCAAAGTCAAAGAGATGAGTTTTGCATTCAGTCCAAAGTGACTTAAGGCTACGTAGCATCATTTTTTAATAGATAGGCAGCTCACAGGATTGAAGGAAAAAGGTGTTCACCAGTCAGTGATCTACAGCAAGGCCTCCCCACCTCCACCAGCAAATCAGCCTATTTCACAGCCTCCAAGAGTGCTTTCTTTGGGTGGAAGCAGAAGCAGGGTTCCTCTGAGAAAACACTCCACTTTTTAAGTACAGATAGAATAGGTTTGAGCTGCAAAAATTGCAGTTTCATCCAGATTGCTGGGGGCATAGGCAGACTGAGGCCTGGGGGCTCCTTAGAGGAAGCTGAGAAGTTCATCTCACAGACCAGCTGCTCCCTGGTAGTTTGGCATAGGGGATCACAGAGCCTCCCCAAAACACGGGAATATGTCAGAAAAGCACAGTTTGGGGCAAAGTGAAGAAAGAGAGAAAACAACCACTGCAGATGATCATGCAACATGTATCAGTAGGATACAGCTGGAAGGAGACCCTCTGAGCAAATAAGAATAGGATGATAGGAGAGCTGTCTCTGCTGAAGATATGGGGAATATTTAATTGATGAAGCCACTGAGGTGAGGGAAGAAAGGAGAGGAAAGCTGGTACTTTGATTTCTTCATTCCAGGTCAATAATCTGAGACTAAATATCCCCTTGCACCTTGTGCACCAGGAGCTCTCCAGCACGTCAAAATGGAAATTTAAGGATATTAAACTCAGCTCCTAGTGCAATTACTATGCAGATGGTGGAAAATAAGTGTTGGCAGATTTAGTGTGGGTGCTTGGTGAAGCTTGTATCTATTGAAGAGGCAATGGGCAAACACTAAAGGGGAAATTTCAATTTCTTCGCAGCTTTGGAAGACCTGAGATAATCAAAATATCCATAGGGACTGTTTGGATTCTTCTTTTAGGAAAAAAACTGTAAGTTGCTAGTTCCTGTCTGTTTTGCTGTCATGTACAGGTTATCTGCAAAGGGCAGATTGGGGTCTGGGGAGTTACTTGTTGATTCAGAGTGTGATGGGGAATGGGGAGGCTGTGCCAGCCCTGGGTCAGCCCAGCACCCAGCTCTGACCCACAGCACTTATGCCCCACAGCTCTGCAGCCCCATCACTGCTGATGCCACCTCAGTCCCCTCATCTGGTGAGTGCCTCGTGTCATCTGGTGACACTCCTCAGTCCCAGACTCCTCTTGACCAGCCCTGCTGTTCTGCCGTGCCAGAACTGTTGCTGACTGAGTCAGAACTGAGCTGATCCTCTTGTGGATCTCTCATCAGGCAAAATCAGCTTTTAGAACCCAGGTTTGAGTCCAGATATCCAGGACATTATGCAAACTCCTGCCTTTCTTCCACTACTGCACCACTGTCTCAGCTGAATTTTGCTGTGGGTTCTGTTTTCCACTTCTCATTTCTCTGGAGAAAAGCTTGCAAAGCTCCTCCTTGGATGGAGATTCACCAAGGGCAGATTTTCTTTGTGTTTCTGTTTAATTCCAGTCCAAAGCAGGCACTCTTGCTAGGCAGCTTGACAGCATGAGCTGCTCCCTGCTTGAGCCCTGTAACAAATGAATAAATACTGTCTAAGGTACAACATTTTCAGGTGCTGATTAACCTGAGCTGAAAAGATGGATGCCAGCTCCTGCAAGCTGTGCTGTCAGGGAGAGCAGTGCTGGATGAGTTTTGTGACGTGGTTTAGAACCAGACCTCGGTAGCTAAGTGGGTAACAGCACCATCTACCATTTAAGCACTTTGTATCCCCGTGCAGCAAAGTCTCTCCAGAAGCACGTGGGAGGTGCTCAATGGCCATGCTGTGTAGAAAATCCATTAAAGCCCAATCAAGCTCAAGTTTGAAATCCAAGCTTGGTGGCAGCATAAAAAACCACTTGAAGTGGAGAAATAAATCTCTGCTTAATCTCTCAGAGAAAACCAGAGTGGCAACTCAATGCAGGCACGATACAGTGCAGCAGCAGCTTCCTCTGACAGTGCAGAGAGGGGCTCAGAGCTCTGCAGAAGGGGACCCACACCCAGGCTGTTTAAAATGCTCTTGAGTGCTGTGTACATTATACCCGAGCATGCTGCAGTCCTGAGGGAAACTGAGAGGAAGACAAGTCCTGAGAAAAGGACTCTGCTTTCACTGATCGGGGTGGAACTGCTTAAAGGACCCCAGTTTGGTGGGATTCAATCATCCCAAATGGAAAGAGAAACTGGTGCCAACCCAGAGTGGAAAAGAGGGTAGGAGTGACAGCATTTGAAAGCCATGGCCAGTGGCTGCACTGCTCATAGGATAGGGAGGGGTGGGACCATCTCACCCCACACACACATTGTTACATCACTGAAAGATCACCTCAGGAGTGAGAAAGGGTTGTGGCACCCATACATCACTCAGAGGTGACTTTACAGACCAGTCAGTACATATAGACCAGCAGGGCCTCTTGCAAACACAGTTGTTCCCCTCCATTGCCTTCTTTTTTTGCCTTGGAGACAATATTCAGATTTTTATACTGCTGTGCTGGAACTAATGAGAGCAGCCTGGTCAAGCTGCCAGAGTGAATCAGTGGGATAATGTTGCACCGATATGCTAGGCCACAGTCTATTCTTTTCCTAAAACTTTAAATTGGTTGAGATCCAATTTTGTCTCTCATTTTTACACTCAGTGGGGGAATTTTCTGGCGGTGTTTCAGTCTGGAGGTTTTGCTTCCTGTGTATCATTCTCCTTCCAATCATGAAGTTGGAGGAGGGTCAAGCTGAGCAATATTCCCTTGGTGTGTGAAGAGATGCACAAACTGTTTCTCTTTAGAGAAGAGCCAGAGTTTGGAACCTCAGTTCTGAACACCTCAGAGGTCTGAAAATTAACGTTTCCCCAGGATTCTGGTCCAAACCTAGACTGGACTAGCTCAGCTTGTGAAGCTTTGGAGATAGAGGAGTGGAGTTCTTAAATTAGCTCTGATGCTGGAACACCACCTCCATCATTTTGCTCTGGATTTGTTGTGCAGGCCATGGATTGACCTCGAACTCACTGCAGGAGTGATAGCAGCAGATCTTTTCCTTGACTAGAACAGGGTGAAAATATGGCTTGCTTTCAAAATGCAGCTTACTTTTGAATTGTTACAGTTGGGTAGGAAAAGGTAAGCAAATAGGAGATCCTCATTTCTTCAATATTTATTCACAGTGCGTCTGAAGAAAGGACCATTACACCAAGTCCACAAACCACCTGGGATCTTTTGAATTGGTTTGACTTATCAAAACCATTAAAGTTCCATCCTGCCTACAAACATCTATAAGATTGCCAGTATTTCCAGCAAATAAGTAAAGCAGAAGCAGTGGGGGTCCTCCTTGCTGGCAAGTCCTGATAGAAGAGGAGAAAAAAAAGAGAAGAAAAAAAAAGAATGTTCTTTAACTACTTTGAAGGAATGTTTAAATTCTGTTAAGTAAAAAGATTTGGAAGCTGAGTGAAAAAATCAGAGGACGACGATCCCCAAGGATTAAAGATGATGGATTTGACCTGAGTCTAGGAAAACATGTAAGATTAACATTTAGTTGGCTGTTGGATCTTAAAAAATGAAAAATATCTTTTTACTTCTAACATTTGTCTTCTCTTTAAAGTTTTGAAATAACCCAAAGGAATGCAAGAATGAAGGCCTAAATATACCAAGCTGATATAAGAAATATTTTACTTAATAAGTAAATTTATTTTTCACATAGACTTGGGCTTCTCTCTTCAAAAAAGCAAAGAGAGAGCTCAGGGTTGGCGTAGTTCTCCTATATCCAGAGCTGAAATAAAGTGTCTTAAATTTCTATCTGGAGCTGCCTCTCATGAATGTGTTTGTTATCTGGTAGCATGTTTGTGGGGTTTATGACTCAGCTCTGTGAGATTTCCTTCAGAGGGAAACACAAAGGGCTGGAGTCTGGGCGTGCCTTTGACCTGCAGACAATGCCTGTGGTGTCACCCCATCATTTCGTGATGGACACAGACAGACATTTCCTGTCCAGGCAGAAATTGCCCCAATTTGTCCTTGTTGTTTATCCTGGGATGCCAGAAATCCTTCTGTGTGCTTGGATTTCTCTTCTTCTGACTAGATGGGGAAACCTTTATGTGTAGACCTACCCCTAATTTTTAGGTTATATAGCATCAGCAAGCAAACCAGGGGAGTAGAGGTGCCAGAATGGTTCAGAGCAGATCATGCTGGGGCACTTCTGCTGTCCTATGTGAAATTTGGGACTTTTATTTCTGGTTAGACCTAGTCTGGTCCCATGGACCAAAAGTCTCCACCGTACTTGGGATCCAAAGCTGTCTGGAGGACCAGACATCAACTTGGTCATTATGTCTCGTGTCTGCCGCAGGGTTTGGAGTACATTTGCTGCACATTTGGATCAGAGCTTCTGGTTTAATTTTCTCTGTAAGGAGTCTAGTTCATGGGCATCAAAACAGCTCTGCAAATGGAGCCAATGCATGGCAAATTGATGACTGGGAGATTTACTTCAAAATCCCACTCCTGTTCTGAAGCAAAATGCTAATGTAGAGGCAGCCTTATGTGATGTGTGGAAACAATTCATTTGGTCCTTCCAAATGTAACTTGATTTGTTTTTCGGTGTCTGAAAATATTTCCCGCGGATGAGATTTCTGTCTCCTAAAGAGCTCTGTCAACCCATGAGGCTGAGAGCAGGAGCTGATGGGGAGAGTTATTTGAGCATCCTGAGGGGGGAGAGCAGAGCAGAGGCAGTGGGTGAGATTTAGCAGCACTTTGTAATAGATGCCTCATCCTGCTCTGAGGCTGTTCCTCCTGTGCTGTTGCATTAGTGGCCATTCCTTCGCCTTCTCTGTGGGTAAGATTGGCTGACAAGCTGGGTCTGAAGAAAGCAGCTTGATTTTCTCCCTCTCTCCTTTAGCTGGGTGTTGTGCTCCTCCCAGTGATTGTCTGTTTTCATAAGACTATCTGAGTCAGTTTGAATCCTTACAAACTGTTTGACTTGTTGACCTGCTGCAATAGCTAATTCCACAGGGTGTCTGCAGCATGCTAAAAAAAACCACAGAAACAGCTTTCTTCTCATGACTTCCAAATTATGTGCCTTTTTAGTTTAACAGAAAATCCTCCATCACTCTAGGAGGAGGGGAGAAGAGGAGCATTAGGTCAGGATTCACCACAGAGTTAATTTTGTTTCTTAACTGCCAAGCTCTCAGTTTACAATCTTTTAAATTCTTTAAAATTAAAGATAAAGCACCTAGTTACTGCAATGATAGCAGGTTCGTGTTTTTATGTTTCCTTTCTGGGTTAACATCACTCCAGCCTTTGTGATCTGTTCACAAATAGATGCTTCTGCTCCCAAAGGAACTGCCACAAAAATCTGGCTGCAATCTGTCCACCCGCTGCGGGGCCTGTGTGTCTGGAGATGCACGCAGTGCATGGCACACCCAGAAAACATCTCCCATTGCTGTGTCGCTCTTCCTGCCCCCTGGATCTATACTCAGAATTCATTTGGTTACCTCTGGTGACTCCTATGTCTGTCCTATGGAGAGATGGGAGGTGACTCCTGGCTGCTGGAATCTGTGTTTGAGTGAAGGGAGGGTAATGCAGAGCTCAAAGCTGTCACTGAGGGAGTGGGCACAGGATGGTCACCAACCCCAGGAGGATCCCCGTGTGTGGTACTGCCAAAGGCTTCACTGGCCATTCCTGACTGTCTGGGAAGGGCTTAGGTGTCCCTATCTGGGGCTAAATCCCTGAAATAATTCCAGTAAATACAGTACCTGTGCCCATGACCCAAAGGGTTGTGTGCAATTAATAAGCTTTCCTGTGAACAAGAAGGAAATTGCTTTTCTGATCTGTTTTGTTGTGCAACTCCTTGCAGTGGAAATTCTCTCTTTGCACAGCTTTAGGTGACTACTTTTGGTGCTGTAAGATACAATAAAAATTGAAGGTTCACAGTACAGGTTATCTGTTCAAAGAAATTTAAATAGTCACAGGAATATTCACTGTAGCATTCAGAGCTGGTTTGTTAGCATCAATTCTGAGTCCAAGATCTCTGAGAGGGACAGACAGAAATAGCAGGAGAGAGAATTGCAGTCTCCTTAAAACAGTGAATCGTATTCTGGTCTGGATTGTAAACTGGTTTGTGGGAAATGTATCGTGGCTAGTGCACCATGCTGCCTGAAGCAGAGGCTTCCTAGCACCCACATATGCCTGTGCATGTATCCAGCACAGCACCGGGGTTCCCAGCACCATCTGCCTGCCTTGGCCAGGAATAGTCCTCTTTGAAAAGCTGTCATTAGTCTGGGAATCACACTGACACGGATATGCTGCCTCTCATTTCAGAAGCAGTGCAGAGCACAAGTAAGCCCTGAGATTCCGGTCCCTGAATCAGATATGGACTACGGTTCTTGTGGCATCAAAACTCTTCAAGAGGTGGTGTTTTTATTCTCCAGTGTGGAATAAGAATGGCTTTATAGTTCTGGAAATTTGTCTGCAGGATTGGAAAGACTTTTCCTGTGCCTGTTGTTTGTGGTCTTACAGCTCACAGTGCGATTACAACATGGCACTGATGCCGAGTTGAAGTCTGTTGTTTGGAGCAGCAAAACATAACAGTATCAGGGTGGCTTTGTTCTGGGCAGGCTCCAAGTCCTGGACCCTGCTTTCAGCACGGAAACTGAGTAATGTGTGAAAAGCAGGAGGATGATGGGATCTTGTTGGCACTTTTAAGAGATGTGGTGTGTGAAAAGCTGTGTTTACATAAGCCCTTGCTGTAGTCCTAAACTCCTGTGGGGAGAGACAGCGTTGTTTTAAGGTGCTTTGTGAATCCTTTGTGTTCCTAGAAAGGGACATCTGAATCTTGCATGTGTCACAAAGCAGTTTGTAAACACAGAATCACAGAATTGTTTGGGTTGGAAGGGGCTTTCAAGATCATCTAGTCCAACCCCCATGCTGTGGTTCAAGGCCGGGTTGGATGGGACTTTGAGGAGCTTGATCCAGTGGAAGGTGTCCCTGCCCATGGCAGGGGGCTGGAACTAGATCAGCTTTGAGGTCCCGTCCAACCCAAACCATTCTCTGGTTCTATGATTCTTTGTGCAGGGACACCTCCCACTAAACCAGGTTGCTCCAAGCCCCATCCAAGCCTGGTCTTGAACACTTTCAGGGAAGGGGCATCCACAATTTCTCTGGGCAACCCATGCCAGGGCCTCAGCACCCTCATAGGGAAGAATTTCTTCCTAATATCTAACCTACACCTGTGCTCAGAAACTGCTTTTATGTGGTTCCTGTCAGCAGCTATGGGGGAAGCAGTCCCCAAGATTGTTTTGCCAGAGGTTTGCTGAGAGGTTTGGAGCCATGTCTTGTACCCCTATTTCAGGGGTGGTCTGAGACTGCCACATGCATTTCTACAGAAGGAAAATGCCCAGACTTAAGTAAGCAAGGTGGAAATTTGCTGTTCCTTAAACCACAAAGTCCCCTTCATTCAATCTTTCCTTGCCATGGCAAGGTTTGCCACAAGGTTTTCATGAGCTGAGAGAATTGGGACCAATTCAGCCCTGTCACTTCTTCACACCAGAAGGGCTGTGTCATTATTAATCCAAACACCACATATCTCTTTCAGACACCTGCATAGCATGAAAGAAATCTTTAAGTAGCCTTTCTTATTTTTATAAGTTTCTTTGTCAGATCAGAAATCCTGGGACAAAGCTGTGGTTGTTTGAGGTCTGTGTGACACTCCAGGTTTCAGTGGGTCTGTTCCAGTGGGGCTTCCTTGTTTTCTGGATATTTCTTCTGGTTCTCCTATACTCATCCGTTAATTATGGAGGGTTTTTACTCCAAGGAATTTGAAAAAATATGTTAATTACAATGTTCTCATAACCTGTTTTCTCTTAAGAAAGAAATAATAAATTTACATGCTTTTACAAGCTGGGTTATTTGAGAATGTTTTTAAAATGGCACAAAACCCTAAAGTGTTTCTTTAAATGTGTTTTAAACTGTGAGCAACATGAATTGTTGCAAAATGAATACCTCCAAAATCAGTCAATTAGAAGCATCACCTGTAGTTAAATAAGAGGTTATTATTTTATGTGGAGTTAAAGAAATTTTATAATAAAAGCTTTTTATATATGGTGGAAGAAATTTTTTTTTTAATTCTTTTACTCTGCAATACTGGTCATTTATATGTTGTGTGCTATATATTTATTCTTCATGTGCTGTTTCTTCTTCCCACAATGGTAGAAGATTTGGGATTAAGCATCAAGTTCAGAAATGACACACACAATAACAAATGCATTACAGAAGTCCCCTGTAATCTTGTTGTGTAAATGTCCCTTTCTGTCCCTCTCCACCCGCTTGTGGAGCCAATCTGGCGTTAATCTCACTTTCACTCATGGCAGAACTTGCCAGAAATGCATCTGTATGCCATAAACTCACAATGCATGTGCCTTCAACTGCTACTAAAACTTGTCTGGGGTCTTTGGAGCAATAATATCTCAACAATGCATTGCACCAGGATGACAGTCTGTGTCACGTTATTTAAAGCTGATAAACTGAGATATAATGGCCTCTCCTGTTTAGCAGCTGGATGATGTAACTGTCCTGTCTGCCCTAATAATTGATCAGACAACGCAGTGCACATTTCAGCTGCTTAGAAATGTTGGCCATCGGGAGTGCTTGGTGTACTTGATTTTCATAACTTATTACTTTGAATGTTTGAGGTAGATGAGATCACAAACTGGTTCCTACACTGGAAGGACCCAACTCCTTATGTTGGTTCTCTGGACTGAATAATGGCAAAGGATGATACGATGACTCGTTTAATAGTCTCCTTGAGGGGAGTATTTGATAATGTTAGTCTCTGCTACATTCCTGTTGTAATTGCTTGCTGGAATACTCATGCAGAAGTGACACTGCTGCAGTCAAAACAAATCCATTGTCAGGGTCGGACCTGGTATTTATAGATTATTTTTTCTGAAGGAGCACAAGGCGACACAGTAATTCAGCTGTGTATGTGCTATAGTACATCATATGATAACCAACACATTTCATGTGGCATGACAAGAATGAGAACTCAATTGAGGTTGATGGATGGGTGGTCCAGAGTCTGTGGAATTTTTAGAGGCCCACCCAAGGCTGGAGAGATGTGCTACACAACATTTGGAAACATTTGATCCTGCTGGTGTTTTGTGTTTCTGCCTGCCACATTCATGTGGGGAAGAATCTTGGGAATGACGAAGGTAATGGAGAGACGGCAATCGCATCTCTTGGAGGGTTTAGCTCTGGGCACAGGCCAGCTGGACAGAGGTCAGCAAGACCAGGCCTTATCTATGCTTGAAACATGCATTGGTTTTAAATGTCCCCCAGTTGATTTAACTCTTTAGTTTGGCAGGCACCAAGCTGAACTATGTGGTGCAGGCAAATATCCAGTGCCTCTGTACTGAACTGGGATCAATTCAGAGCCACTGAAGATGGTAGAAAATATTCTATGAACTTCAAGAGATCATCAAGTTTTGCATCGAGTTTTCAAGGGGGCACTCAGTGACTTTCCTCTTTCTTGGGCAGCCCTGGTGGAGCAAATTTTCCAGGCTTAAGAGTGGGACATTGAGCTGAGGTTATGGTGTGTGTGGGAGGAAGATCAGTCATCTCCTGCCATTGTCATGCGGGGTCTGTGGAGAAGAGACAGACCCAGAGATGTGCCCAGCTCACATTTATGGCTCCTCCTCTGACTAAGCTACAGAGCTACAGTGCACATTTACAGAGAGAAAATGTTAGCTTCCCATTTTTTGTGCAGCACCTCAGATTTATGAAGCAGTCAGGCAGCACGAGCTTTACCTGCTTCTGGGTGAGACATTGGGGATCTTCTACAGCAGGGTAATCCCCTTCCAGTCATGCACAATGGAGCAATCTCATCCATAGCTCGGTAACTCTAGTGCAGCACCTGATTTTAAGTAGTTGTCAAGGTTCCTCCGTTCTGCAAAGTTGGAAAGATATAATCCACGGAAGAAGAGGAGGGCTTAAATAAAATATTTATTGTATTGACTGTATTTATATACATATAGTGAAAGAGAGGAAGGGAGGGAGGGGAGGAGAGCGAAGGAACATGTGAATACCCAGAGCACTTCAAGATGAAAGGTGCTATAGAAATATATTATCACCATTACTTTTATCAATAGTACAATATTGCCAGCTCACTTACTCCATTATAGTCCCATTGCAACATTGATGTTGTTACCTTGCCTACTTTAAAATAGATTGGAGTTTAGTTTTATCTTTTGCTAGGTAAGAAACCACTCTGAGAACTCTAGCTAATGTGCTTCAGAGTGACAGAACAACTATGCTTTATGAAGCCAAATAAAAGTTTGCTTCATCAACTACTGCAGGGTATAAACAACCGTCAGCCATCTTGGAGAGCAGACATCCTTTTATTTAATTGCAAATTAAAAAACATAAACCACCTTAAACACAGAGCTACTGTCACATCAAATCAATACAATAATTGTGCTCGAGCAGTTGGAAGGCACACGATGCTCAGCTTCTTGCATACTAAAAATAAATCAATCACCAGAGCAATAAGCAAGTCTTATAATATATGAGCAGATGATGGTATATTAACAAGTTTTGTATTGTATGACTGCTTTTCCCCATTTCCATTGACTACAAAAGGGAAACTTTGTGATCTGAAAGTTGTTAGCAATTCTTTTTGTGCTGACGAATTCCAGTTAATAAGAAAATCCCTGGTATAAGGCAAGAGACTCTCGGGTCACAGGCAACCCTCAGAGCCAGACTGTGCTGTCTGAGTGTGAGCTGTTCTTCTTTATTGGTTTTAGGCTGATGGATGTGAGGATTTTAGATTCTTTTCATTAAATGTAGTAATGAAGAAAGGTCTTAGAGACTGAGATAATTGACCTGCCTGAATGGTTATCTACTAGCTTGAAGAAAAATGTCTTAAAACAAGTTTCCAGATTTTGCACTAATTTCATCAGTAACCCAAGGTTTGGTGGTGTTGCACTGACTTCATCAAGGTTTGGTCTTGTCTTCACTGCCACACTGCCCGTGTCTCGTTGCATGGAGGGAGAGCTGCTCCCCAGGCAGGAGGGACAGCTCCAGGGATCACTTTGCTGGAGTGCTGAGGGGAGCCCTTACAGTGACACAGAACAAAGGAAGCGAAGATGCCGGAAGCTCCAGGAGCCACAGCTCCCTGATGCCTCTTGAGAAGGGAGAAAATTTCTGCCTTTCGCCGTGACCACTCCCAGGCATCTCTCAGCTCTCTGTTCTTTAGAAACTGTAAATAAACCCCTTACTGGCGCGGCTGGAAAAAGGCTGAAAGCTCCTGTTAACGCTGGGAGCCACCGGCTTTCACAGCGGTGCCGCTCTCTTATCACTACTCCAAAGACTGACTTTGATCCGCAGCTTTTTTTTCATGCCGCTTGTAAACAAAGCTTTGCAAGTGCTTAGCATTTGCAGGTCTCAGCTGCAGGTAGCTCCTGCCTTTGTCTTGCCCTCCCACTTTCTAATCTCCCTCTTCAACCCCGGAGTGGCCCCAACAAATGCGTTGGGGTAACTCCAGGCTTATGGGTGCATGTTGCTGCTACATGGAGTGACCTGGAGGTTGGAGAGCAGTGGGCTTTTTTGGCTTGTTCTTTGCCCAAATTTCTCACCACAGTTTTTGCTCTGAGCTCCAGGTTACAGTCACCAGGCTGGAGAAAGCCAAGTGATCTGTCTCAGAAGAGCAGCTCCACCTCCCTCCCTGCCAGCCTCTGCAGCCAGGGAGTTTGAAACTCATATAAAGGGTAATAAAAGGGAGATTATTGAGGTAGAGCTGGAGAAAAGCCCAAAGGAAGTTATTGTACCAGATGGAAGTCAGTTCTTTCCTAGTGTTAACTATTGCTGCCTTTCTCTTTGCATCGGTGCTTTATTGCCCTGATCTGAGAAAGACAAAATATCGCACCCTGATTTTAGTGAGTCCTTGCTGCTGTGCATTTCCCGTCCACAAAGCTTTCAAGTGTTTTACAAAGATGCCTGCAAGCAGCTCCTGAAAAACTGAGGCATAAAAGGCTTATTTGAGTTCCCCTGAAAGCCAAGGCAAAACCAGGTGAAGAACCCAGGTTTTCAGCAGCTCCCGTGTGTCTTTCTGCCTGTGCCACTGTCACCTCGCTGGTCCTGCAAGCCTTTCACTTTCTGTTTGAAGGTTGTGCCAGGGATTCCAACTGTGGGAGCTGCCATGGCACTACTCTAAAAAAAGCAAAAAGTACCAACCTGAAAACAGAGATTTATGGGGAGAGGATAAAAGTATTAGTGAGGAACCAAGATGCCTGAAGAGCGAGCCCCAGAAGCATTTGGCAGCCAGCCCTGTGTTCTCATCTTTAGCAGGTTACCCTACTCACGTTTCTGGGGCTGTAGAGTGATAGAACCAGTTTATCCAGTTGATACCGGAGAAGTGATAAAAAGGAGCCACCAATTAGCTGCAGCTACGAGTGCTGTGCCATCGGAAGCATTCGGCCCTGCAGGGAGTTATTTGCCTGAGAAAATACAGTGAGAGGTCAAGCGCTGGCACTCCTGCCAGGCTCAAGCAATGTCTGTGTCAGAGCCGTCTCTCCAAGGCACTCAGCTGAAGTCTCATCTACCCTGCCAACTCCTGAAGATGGGCTGAGAGGGCTTGTCCTCGCAGCAGCAGCCGGTGTCCTCTTTGGAAAGGACCAAGATCCTTTTTCCACAGGGATTGGATTGCAGGTGGTTACGCCTGGGCTGGAACCTGAGCTGGGGTCACCCTAATTTGTAAAATTAGGCCACTCTGGGCTGGGAAGGGTGCCCGGGGAAGGGAGAAGGTGACAGGGGACGCATTTTGATCCAGGAGGGCTGGGCAGACCCCAGCTGTGTGCGCTGAGTGATTCGAACCACTTTCAAGTCAACATCTTAATCTCCTGAGAATCAAAAGGCCATGAAACAGCAAGAGGAGCAAATTTCAGCTGGGTTGGCTTCGATTAACATCTTTATGAGTTGTGCTCCATGGCAGATGCCATTCATTAGCCTTATTTACGCATTAGGAGACCTATAATTGGAGACTAGCAAGTGTCCTCATCATAGTTGACCTTATGTATGGAGAAGCCGACATCTGAATGTTGGATTTGCATCTGTGACTTTTCTCCTCCCAATAACCACTCTAATATGCAAATACTGAGTTGCAAAAGAATGGAAATAAATAAACCCGCTATTTCAGTTGTCTCCAGGAAGATTTGTGTTTGCTGCGGCTTTGGAGGCTGTGCCGAGATTAGACTCTGTCACTTAATCAGCAAGTAAGTGAGAAAGAAAGACATTTCAGATGCAGGGGTATGTGGAATGTGAATTGTAAATAGCCTGTAGTGCAATCTGTGAGAAGAAGCAGGTATAAAGCACATTACAGGGCCATTTGCAGTTCTTTGTTCAGGTATAACTGGTGCTTACAGTCATTTCGTTAAATATTCTGTTTATGCCCTTTTCCATCCTGAGTAAGGAGTTATCCCAGTCCCCAGAGTGAAGGAGACTCGCAAAATGCCTGCATTGATGTGCTCAAAGCAAGGAATTAATGGACCCATGGAAGTAAAGGGTATGAGGCATCAGCAGGGAGAGGATCAAGGGAACAAACCGTTCCCTGTTGCAGTGCTGATTCTCTCAGGAGACAAAACACCATGAGGGGAGAAAAAAGCCTTTTGGGCCTGCCATGTTCTGGGTAGGAGACTTGGAGGGAAAGGCTGCTGGCTGGGAGCTTGCTGGCTGTGATTTCACACTGGAAGAGGTCAGTCCATTCAGAGACATGAATCCTACATCTCAGAGTGGTTTGGGAGTGCCCTGCTGTGCCACACATTTGGGCAGAGGGTCCTATGCCATCACAGGAACAGAGCCCGTGGTCCAGGTGCTCTCCCGTGGCTTAAGGTCTTGCTCTTTGCCACGACTCTCCCCTGTGGTCCACAGGGATCAGGGAGATTCAGTTCGCTCTGCTCTGATCGCCCCAGGCTCCCCATAAAACCAGCGGTGACAGATCAGCACTTCTGGAGTGTAATTTGTATCCTAGGCAAGCTGAAGTGCCCTTTCTCTTTTCCATGATTATCTGGACAGGTGATAAGATTTTGGTGGTATGAATTGCTCCCTCGGGGTTTGCAGTTACATCTCCAGGGACACATGATAATAAAACAAACAGCCCAGGATTTTCCAGGCAGTCCCAGTAACTTTATGAGAAGAATACAAACCAATTCATCCCAGAAGGATAAACCCTTCCTGCATTTGCCTACTCTGTTTTCCTGGTCACTGTGTGTTTGGTCAGAGTCCTTCTGAGTCCTGAGAGCCTGCTTTGCAGATTTGGTTTATTTAAATCATCACCTTTTTTTTTGCCCCCTACATCCACCTGCAACTCAGCTTCCTTTCATTCCAGCTGGTCCCACAGCCAGGTGCCATCTCCAGTGCTGTGACAACACAAACTCATTGCTCATCTCTGCTGCTTGGTGAGTTTTCCAGGATGAGGACCCCGCTTTTCACAGCTTTTGAGCTAGTGCTCTTTCAGGGATAATCTCAGTTAGACCCAGCTTCTCAGGAAAAGCGGGGAAAGGGATTAATTGTACTGTTTTTGGGGGCTAAATGTGCCTACTCCTTCCTGAATCGTAATGACAGTCCTTTTTGGTGATGGGCAAGCAGACACTGCCTTTGCTGAGTGCAAAGTGCATATTTCAGACAATGAGTAAAATTTGTACCTAGAGATCACACAAATTGTTGTATTACAATTCTCACAACTAATATTTTAAGGAGTAGCATTGAAATGGTTGGAATGCTTTCTTCCCAACACTTGCTGTGAATTTTTTTCTTTTTTTTATTTGCAACAATGTTTTTTATTTCAAAACTGTAACAAATTTGCATGAAGAAGGTTAATTTCAGGAAACGCCAGAATGCAAACATCCAAACATTGTTACATTTCACAACTTGCTGGTCTGGTGCTGACTCTTTCCCTCCTTAATACTGTTTTTGTAAAGTTGTCAGAAGTGTGACTTAAGAGGAAAAAAAGCTTTGGCACCTTTAATTGTGTGAGAAGTAGGAAAACACGTTGGCTGGTGGTCTGCAGGGCCAGATGCATGTGCAGGATAAAGTGCCAGGCACAGATTTATTACTGTTGCTATAAGAAAAATCAGGCGCTGTCTAATTCCAGGGTTGTAATTCTCCCCCATCAAGTTATGTCAATGACAAAGCATCTACACTGTGAGGAGAAGGAAAAGGGTGCTCATGTAGGCCGAGTTTAACTTAGGAGGGATGGGGGAGAGCATGAGATGAGCTGGAAGAAGAAAACTCCCGGTTTGACCATGTTATTCCCAGTGAGTTTATCTGCTGGGCTCGCAGGCGGCCGAGTGGAGATGCTTTCACGGCCTTGCTGGCAGACCCATCCCTGGAACTGAAACCTGTCAGCATGTGATAATTTGTGTGATTCTAAATTTAGAGCAGCAAGTCACGGCCGCAGTTGTTCGCGGCTGGTCTTTAAACTGTCAAGGAGAAAGCAAGGCTTCCTTAGATGGGCCTGAAAGTCCCTGAACAATCTCTGCAGGATGGATTTCGCTGCTTCATTTCACCTCAGCCAGTCGCAGTGTTTATTCTGGCGGTCAAGCTCAAGGTGAGGCGAGGGTCTGTTGTAATTAACAACTCCAGCTCTTGGGTCCAGTCCTCTCCGTGGCACATCTTTTGCTCACCAATACAGAATTGCAGATCCTCAGCTGGGATGGATGGTTTTGGATGGCCACAGGCTGTTTAACTGGGAGCAGCCCCACTCATGGACATGCTTCTGCATCCAGACCCCATGGCTTACTCATTTCTGTACATCCCAAACCTAAACTGCAGTGATGGTCTGCATTGTATCTAATTGAACAGTTTTCTTCCAAATTACTTCCGTGACAAAATCTGGCTGGGATCCTGATGCTCTGCTTGAAAATAATTCGATTTTTTTTAGCCTGATTTTGTCACCAGACTCAGCTAGGACTGAAAAGACTGGAAATACTCCACTAGAATTATAGCAGGAACCCTCTCCACATCCCACATCCCCATTGATCTTGGGTCAAAGTGTAACATTTCAACACGATTGAAACATTTAGTTCAGATGTCAGCTCTTTAAAACAGTATTTTTTTTAACAAAAGAAACATCCGTTTTCTTTTCAAAAGCATGTTTTGAGCAACAACATGACAGCTTTCAATTCCATGACTGCTACAAGTGGGACATGCTGATATTATCTGTTTCATTTTTTGCAGAATGAAATCTGATGACAATCAGGAAACTGTCATGTTGGAAACAACCTTTTGCAAACCTCTCCGTGTCCCCCAGCAATCTGGCAAAAAAATTCTCCCCATTTCACCTCTCAACTGTGCTTTGCTTTTTTTTTTTTTCCTGGTTTTTTTTGACCTGTCAGTCAAAGTGAGTTTAAGCTTGGCAGCCTGGCTAATCCTTGGCTTTTTTTCTGGGATCAGCTGTGTGGCAAACCTCTGTGCTATGTATACCTGGCCTCCAAATAGAGGCCTGAGACGACCAAGGCATTTTCCATGAGTCATGCAGCAGCCACCAGATAGCAGTGCTATTCCATCTGTGTGGACTGGGGCTAGGCAGCGACCCAGCTTTGTCTGTCACCTCTGTCCCATTGGCAATTCTAATCCATCCATTTCTGCAGTTTCCGAAATCTTTTCAAGTCTCAGAAACACACGAAAGTGGGAAGAAAATGGAAATATTACCTCCCTTACTTCTGCCAAATACATGTGGATTTAAAACTATTCACAGAAGAGAAAAAATGTAATCATGACAGCACTTGGTAACTGCTGAAAATGTTGAGTCACAACAAGGGATCTGTCTGTTTTCTGTTTGTTTCAGTGGCAGGTGAAGGAGGGTTGATTTAACTGTTTTTTAAAGAGGGTGAGACAAGTGTTGATTTAGCAGTTTACTCATCAAAGTAATTCCACTTATAGAGCTGCAGGATTCCAGAAAAAACACGTTCACAAGCTGGAATTAATGTCCTGCATGTAGCAATCTAAGAGCTTTGCAGATTTTACCCATAACATAAAACAAAAAGTTATTTTGTAAGGAGGCTTCTAGGGAAACTGGATTGCAAAGTATTTTTTAAAATGAAATGAGGCAAAGCACTCATAAAGACATTGTCTGGTGAATAAATTTCAGTCAGAAAACTCGTAACAGCGTATGAGCCAAATTAAGAGGTAGATGCAAGGAGAAGAGGGGAAATTAATTTTAAAATGAATGTTGAAAAGAACTGGAGATGATGAGGCAGGAACTTCCCCGAGAAACATCACAGCTTCTGCTTTGAAGGAAAGAGTCTAGAGCAGGGTGCAGGGAGAAGAAACCACCTCTGACAAAGTTGGCCCAGCAAGTTCCTGCACACTGAAAGTTCTATTTTCATGCAAGGTACAGCAATGTGCATTTTGTGCTGCCTCAGAGACTGCCTAGAAATGCTTCTCGCCCCGGTGAATCCCATAACAGCTCTGCAGGGATGGTGTGGAAGGGAACGTGCTTGGAGGTGACAAGGACCAATTTCCAAAGTTGCTGGCTCCTAATTTATGAGCCTGGGGTGTGCTTACCCAGGACCTCCCTGATACACTGGCTAGCTGGGCTAACTAGCCCGTGGCATAAAAGGCACGATTTCTACAGGGGCAGCGGGCACTGAAAGGCAGAAATATGTGGGCACAACTATGCCTGTCCCACTTAGAGATGATTTATGGGGTAAAATGTACCTCCAAGAGAGCAGGTGTCAGGGGAGGGCAGCAAGTTGCTGAGTATTTCTGCTGTTCATCCTGCAGTGTCTGCTTCCTTTGCTTTGCTCTCTGCCCTTGCCTGGAGAGCTGGGAAGAGCCTAACAGTGAAAAAGAGAGAAATGAAGCTGACTGAAGATCAAACTGCTTGGAAGGGATTTAAGATTTGCAGAGCAGCTGCAGGGAAGGGAGTAATCACGGAATCGTCATCATAAAATCACAGAATAGTTTGGGTTGGATAGGACCTTAAAGATCTTCTGTTTCCAACCCCCCTGCCATGGGCAGGGACACCTTCCCCTAGCAATGACAAACCTGGCTGGTGGATAAGCTCAAGGGTGAGCCTTTGTGTGCTCAGATGGGCTGAGGGTGGAGGAGCAATGCCCGGCCACATCACACCTGCCTGCGTCCCCAGTACACCCAGAAAGTGGAGCCCAGAGACTTTTAAAGTCACTAAAGCTCAAATCCTTCTTGTGGATCCCAGAACCACAGAGCTGGAAATAGCCAAGAGTACCTGGTGACACTGAGCACTGGGAATTAATGCTGCACAGAAAGGTTTCAGGCACGTATTTTACAGCATTTGCAAACCTCGTATTGAGGAGAAAAGCCTTGGCAATTAAACTGAATGTCCCCAGAGAGCTTTTCACAGCTGTGCAGGTTTATGATGTGTTTGAGGTAAGGCCAGAAGTAAGAAGACACTTGCCAAGGGTGCACATTATTTACATTCGTTGTTTAATCCCTTCCCAGAGAAACAGTGAATTTTTTTCTTGATAATATCTGCTGAGCTTGACTACATTTTCTTTCTTCTATATGTGAATATTTGGGTCAATTAAGTCTTTCCATATGTATTGTTTATTCCTATTTTGAGCCTTCTTTTCTATGATAAACAGGGAAAAAAAAAGAAACATGAAGGGAAATAGAACAAGAAAACAGGGAAAAGGGAAAGTGAAAAATATTAAAACAGAATGTTTAATATAGAGTTTTGATTTTTTAAAAATCAAATAAATGAAACTATCTTCTGAAGAATAAAAACATGGTTTGCGAAGGAGATATTTCAAAGACGGGGCATTGAGGGACGTGGTTTAGTGGTGGGCTTGACACTGCTGGGTTAAAGGTTGAACTCAATGATCCTAAAGTCCTTTTCCAACCTAAATGATTCTGTAATTCCATGATTCTGTGATCGTTTTCACAGGACTGGGTTTCATCCTCACTCTCACAAAACACCCTCTGATTTTGTGCATGGAAGCTGAGGGCAAAATCCACTGCTCATATTTGCTCCTTACAAGCTGAAGATGAGATACCCATCCTAGATGGAGCAACTGCTCTTCTGACTAACCCTCATTTCAGTCATCTTCTTCCACAGTTTAAAGCTGATGCTTGTTCAGAAGCTGTAAAACTTGTGATAACCTCTTTTTCTTTTGAAAATCCCGTACTTCTGCTGCTGCTTAAATAAACAAGAGAAAAGCTCTTTTTGCTAATTTCTGGCTTGAGTGGAGAAGAAAGCTCCCAGTACTTAAAGTTTTTTGTCTGTTAAAGTAATTACAATAATTACATGATAAAAAACTGCTTAGAAATAAGATAGATTAGCTCAATAACTGCTGTACTGCATTGGCAGTTGATGAGGCTTATTGTATTAATCAATGGCCTGCAACTCAGAAAAATGGCAGAAGTGGGATGGGAAGTAAATATATCTAAATTTCATCATTTGAAAGACTCTGGATGGATGTGCATCACTGCTGAAGCCACTCTGGGCTTAAGAAGCTGGGCGAAGCACAAAGTATCATTTATCCTATAAAAAAAAGTGGAAATATGTTAAACCTTCCACACTGAATTCAATTCAGTAGTTCATGAAATGTCAAAGTGCAGGTGCACATAAATAAACGGAATATTTCTTTTTAGATCCTGCATGCAATTTTAAACATCTGCAGGAGCGAAACGCAAGCCCTGCAGGCTGGAGAGGTCTCGAAGATCCGTGCATCTGGAAGCAGCACACAATCGTAAAATTCACCCCTGAAACCTCTGCTGATCCAGCCAGTCTTTGCAGCAGTGGTGTAGGAAATGGGTTGGCTAATTCAAAGAGGTTCATGAATTTTCAATGAAATTCACCTAAAATCTTCCTGGATATTGTGATATTCTCAGCAAAGTTCACTTTCAGTCTCCGGAAAAATTGGACTCACAAATGCTGAGATGCCATAATAGCTCGATCTTACAGCATTTTTTAGCACCTACTTGAACATTCTTTGTGAATCTCACTAGCAAGTCTTTTTTCAGACCACCAACAGCTCTACACTATAAAGAAATTAAATAATCAAATAATTAAATCAAATAAATAGTTGGCTATGAATAAAATTTCTGGTTAGCTGATGTTTATTTGGAACAAACTTCAAAGGAAACCTTCTCCCACAACTGCTGTGGACCCATCAGTTACTGGGTGCTCTGGAACAAGAATAGGTCAAAGCTTTTCAGAGAGTCTTGTGAAACAATATCCACATTTCTCTCTTTGGCATGGGCAGCCAGAGTTTTTTGTAGCAATAAAACATGTTATTTAGATTGCTTGGATACCAAGGTCCTGGGTTGTCTCCCAGAGCATTTATCAGAACATGGATGTTCCTACACATCACCTGCTTTTCCCTGCCTCTCTGTGTCAGATCCCAGCGTACCCTCCTAGAGGGAAAAATCTGTGATGGAGCACAGTTTTGGGGACAGTCTCCTTCGGAGCACATTGTATCCAGGCTTCCACAGGAGAATTTCACATGTCCAAGTTGGTCTGTCTGTGGAAACTCCCCTGGGAAGATAAATGGGTGTTGAATTTAGCAGGATTCTTGGTGGCCTTCAGTTAAACACTGTGTGTATATTTAATGGGGCGGGGGCTTTATCTCCTCATGGTTGTACAACATAGAAAGCATTTGTCAGTACTTGATCAATAATAAATAATGTTGATAATAAGTGTCAGGATGCAACGAAAATTAACCTGCATTTTCATTGCCAGTTAGAGAGATTTATTTTGTGCAAGTGTGGTGGGCCAGGACACTGAATCATCCAGTGATAATTCCACGCTAAGGAACTACGTGCAGGCATTATTTGTGACTGTTATGGTGGGAAGAATCTGTTGGGACAATGCTTCCTCTCCTCTTAAATTTAAAATATTTTGCAATATTTTTGTGACATTTATTTCTTTTGTTAAATATGTTCTTGCATCTCGGGATGGGGCAGGAATCTGTACCCCAAAGGTGCAGGGGTGACAGTTTCTCGCTGTGATTTTCCCATCACTCTGGGCAAAAGCTGGGCTTCAGCTGTGCAAGACCTGAGTCCTAAACTAGCCAGCATCTGACTCTCATTATCAGCAATAAAAGTGCACAAATTGAAACCAGAAAGATCCTATTTGTCAAAAACACTCAGAGCTGTTAAATCACTGAACGATGCGATGACACGTTTGCTCCTACCAGGCCTTGAAATGTGAGACCCTCTTGTGATGGCACCACGCAGCTCTCCCTGCTGTCACCCAGGGGTCCTGGGGGCTCAGCCACAGGCCTGCCCATGCAACTGCAACTGCAAAGAGCCTGCCCAACACAGGAGAGTCCCACCTGGCTCAGGGAGAGGAAATCTCAATCAAGAATACCTTGGAAACAGGGCTATTCATCTTGGCAACTTTTCCTTCCCGTCACCTTGGAGCTGTAGAGAATTGCTGCTGCCTCCTGTACAGATGAACCTGGAACACGGGGCAGACAGTTTGGGAAAACCTATAAAGTCCAAAGTGTCTCCCTGAGCCGCTTCATGTTGTCGTCAGCCACCCAAGCAAGGTCTGAGGTGAGTGGGGGCACCAGGGTATTCCTGCAAGGAGTAAAGGGGACAAGTGGGTGTCTGCCAGGACATTTCAAGGTCCTGTCACTGTCCTTGGGAAGAGGAAGGGTGTTGTTCCTCACAGCAGGGTGTGGCTCTCCTGGGACGGGGAGTCCCACAGATTTCTCTGTCTCCTCAGCGGCAGATGTGGGGAGTGGGGTTGGGTGAAGCTCCCCACGCTCTCCCAGGTGAACCTGCCTTGGACTTCCCACACTACATTGTGTTCCCCACACCAACACAAGAGCATCTACTCATTTATTCCCCTAAAATCACCCCATCAGAATCGCAGTTGCTTTTCTATCCGTCTGTATCCTTGGTAGTTACTAGAAGTAAGGGACATATAGAAGTGACACTCTTCTGAACTGAATCAGTGTGTTTCTGCTCTGGGAAGGTGTCAATCAAGAGCTGGCAGGTAGGGTGGGAAATGGCAGAAGAATCAGGACTGGGAGCTGTAAGATCAGAGCAGTCAAAGCCGGTAAAAAGCTGATGCTGGAAGAATTAGATCACCACAAGCCAAGGTGAATTTAGCCTCCAGTGTAGCTCTTGCACATAGTGCAGCACCGAGCTCCTCAGTAGCTCGCTCCAAAGAGGGACTTTCATGTCTGTTTCGGTGCCCCAGTTTCGCAGGAGTCAGCAGAATTGCTGAGGCGCTGAATGTCAGAGGGAGAGGGACTGGCAGAGCTGAGACTGCTGCCAAACCAACTAAAACACACTCAGCCAGCAAGTGCTGATTCCATCTCTGTCGAGGTAGCTATCCCAACAGCCCAGCATGGAAATCCAACTGGTCCAACCAGTTATGCTGCAGAGCTGTGGTGTAAGGGTGCAAAACAGCCTCCTGGCCACAGTGGCTGGGGGAGGATCCAGGCTGGGGCATCTTTGTGCACCTTTGTGCACGTCTGTGGTCCAGCCCATGGTCAGCTGCTTCTGTCTGCGTGAATCCTGCCCGCGAGTTACTGCCAGTAACCCATCCTAAGGACAAGACAAAACAAAAGAGAAAATGGGCAGAGTCTGAGCACTCCCGTGGCTTGGAGAACCTCTCCTCAGAGGCCTCAACTATCCTGTCTCTGCCTAACAGGTTCTTAATGCAAACCCTGTCCTGGCACTGAGTCAGAAGCTCTGAAAGCAAAACGGGCATCTGGAGCACACGTGGTATTGCTGACTCAGCACTCCCGATACTTTTATTTTGCAATCGCACAGCGCTGGCGCTCAGTGGCTGCAGTCCAGCCAGAGGAAGGCATGCACAGACAAACAAAGTCTCTGCCCCAAACGATTCACGTTTTCACTTTACAGCACTACTACTACCTCAAGTCACTGTTATGGATGATGTTATAGATTAGCAAATAGACAGACAGATGGACTTTTTTTCCTCCCAGCCTCTGCTGAAGTCCTTCCTCCCTTTGAAAAATCATTTATCTTCTTTTGAGGTAGNTTTTTTTTTTTTTTAATTGATCAAATGTCTTTTGAAACTTCAGGTCTGTTTTTCCTGCTTTGTCGTGGAAGCAAATAAGACAGGTTTATGATTCCACGTAAAATTTCAGCCTTGTTTATAAATTGCTTGTGATTGATTAAGTAATAAAAATGCTTTTAAGACAGGGAGGTAAATCTCCCAGCTAATTGTTTAGTGCTTTACATTATAACCTTGTTACAGTGACTGGGCTGAACAGCTTTGCTAATTCTGTCTCTTAAGAGCCACACTGGAGCTATCATCCCAGTTTGCTGCTCTGCCCTGACCATTGAAAGACACAGACCATAATTAATGGGTCAATAAACAAACCGAGTGATGCATCTGAAACATGAGACGAGAGCAAATCTTTCCTTTTTAAAGGTGATTTCTGAGGTGGAGATGATTTCTCAGGCAGGAACGCAGCCAATTTCCAGCCATGGTCTGGATGAAATACAGCAGGAGCATGGCCCCTCTGCCTCTCAGCCACTTCTCATCTGCCTCTGGAGCCTTGGGCAAAAAAATCAGCAGCAGTGATGGGTGTGCTACTAGCGGGTAAAATGAAGACTAAATTGGGAAAGCTGGTGTGATTCATATGCAAAATGCCTTCATTGCGTGCTGTTCTCTTTTGGATACAAAGCAGTGACCCAGTTCACATGTTGGACTTTAGGGGCCATGAAAATACCTGTAATAAATATTTAACAGGAGCTCAGTAATCCTAGATTTATTTCTACCTTGTCAAACCTAAACTACCAGAGAGGAAGCAAGTGTTGTCCACTAATTGAATGCTTGAGATGGTTCCTCTAACAAATGTTGAATCGAAAGAGAGTTCCGATTCCAAATTTGATATAGTTCAGTAACACGTGTGATAACCTATGATAACAACCATGCACCAGCTCCCCCTGATTCCAGGCTCATGCAGAACTAGATCAGATCAGTCTCTTGGGTGACGTGAGCCTGTGCAGTCTTTGTGCACAACAAATACAGAGCTGCTGGCAAATTCAGACCTGCTGTGAGGGCATCAGCAAGGTACCAGCCTCCTTCCTGGGCTCCCCAAATCTGGGGGTGTAAACGCACTTCTACTCTATCTTCTTCCTGTTGTGTTGTTTTTTTAACAAAGTGGTCAATTAGTCTCTTGACTCCCAGATCCCTTCCAGGCATTCATCAGCGGCAGAGGCAGGAGGCTGATTGCTGGGGCTGATTGTGGTTTCGAACAGATCATTAGGGGGCTTTAATTGTGAGGACTAGAAGAAAGCTAAAAAGCCACAAAACTTTCAGGGAGGATGGGTTTTGTGTCTGTGGAGCGTTTGATGGCATCTGGACCAGCACCTCTCCCTTCCTGAATGCTCCCTAAGTGCTGAGATGTGTTTGGGTGAAGAAAAGATCAGAAATGAGACACTTTTTTGAGGATGTTTTTCTGGGAGGGAAGTGGAGGTGGTTTTCTCACAGATCCGGTGTTCCCAGCCGGGCCCACACAAGCAGCCCCATGCTGGTGCTGCCAGCACCTTCAGCAGACACCCTCCCTGTGAGGTGATCCTGAGGGAGGTGTTTGGGACGGAAAATGGTTGGATGCATCCGGGCCAGGTGGCCTCCCTATGCAGGCTCACGTGTCCAAACAGGTACCTGAAATTAGCGCTTTGATTTTCGCTCACCTGCATGGTAAAAGATAAACGAGAGGTAAAGGAACCCTTTTTTATCGTTAAAATCAAAGCAATGCTCCGACACACAAACCCTGCCAGCAGGCAGTTCTGTCTTTCATGTGCTCGCAGGCTCCTTGGTGTGGCATGACACAGTGGTCCCCCAGTGCTGAAGCTAGAGTTTTAGGGAAAAGAGTTTTAGAGACCTCTGTATGTTCTTTCATACACCCTGTATCCAGTTTACATATAAATTTCCCTAATTATGTACATTTTTATACCCCTTTTCAGTTGCAGCAGCATTTACTCGTTCAAATTTGTGCCGTGTTTGCATTAACCCCGCTGTCATGGCTTCATTATTATTAAAGCTGATGGTTGCAGGTGTCTTATCAAAATGCCCACAACCAAAACTCTGAGGTTTGGTTTACCTGCACTCCAGTCTAATAAGCAACCAGACCTTTATAGTCTGCTCCTTGCAGTTAATGCAAGGTCAAAGTCAAGATTTCAATTAATGCAAAGCAATGTTACCTGTTCTAGCTGAAAATCGAACAAAAATCATTGTCCTCATTACACTTGTACCTATTCTAGGTAGTAAAACTCCTAAAGAATGAGGTTTCTCGGGGGGTGTGGGTTCTCTGCAGCATGCACTGCTCTACTGCTGGAAAACCTTTGTGTCATCACTAAGACCCAGTACAGCCTGGCTTAAGAAAGCACCAGGAGATTGAGTGCAAAATGCAGTTATTTTCCTGTGCCTGGCTTTACCCGCACCTCCCAGCTGCCTGCACACACCTCAAAAATCTTTCCGAGTCCTTACAGGCTGTTTTACGGCTCTCCTCTGAATCTTAACGATATAATAACAGCACTAATCAGTCCCAGATGCCATAAGTCACACGGGAGTGTTTTGTTGCCTCGGCCCCCACCTTGCACATGCTGGTTGATGCAATTAAGCAGCTCTTCTGCGTCCCGGTGGAATGAATGCAAGACAATGTCTCAGTCACAGAGCTTAGGCAGTGATGCTGCCTTGAACCGAGAGAGTTGTCTTCTTGCTTTCTTGTGCTCTTAGAGAAGATTAATGAGAATTCATACTGAGGGGGGAAAAACATAATATTTTATTTTGCTGGCAGCATGCACATATAATAAAAATAACTTTTTTTTAATAAAAATCAATGATGACTTAAAATACGCAATAAATGTTGTAACATTAATAAAAGATGCTACACATAAAATCAGACTTAAATGTGCAGTTTTCCCAGCTATTTACAACCCACATTTCAGATCTGATCACGCTTCCAGCAGAGTGAAATGGTCTAAAACAGCTGTCAGATGAAATAAAATAAATACTGTCTCAGTGCAAATAAAACAGCATCCCAAAAATTCCTGATTGAGCTCCAATGTCACCTCCCTATAAACTGAAGGGGAGTCAGGATGCAGGTCTCAAGCACAGATGAAGGTCACTATGAGCAGTTTTATTGTGGTTTAACCCCAGCTGGACGCTCATTACCACCAGCCCCTTGCTCAATCCCCCAATTTATGTACTGAGCAGGATAGTGGGTTTTTCTTTCTCTTTTTATCTTGTCCTCTGTGAGTCAGACAGTCCCATTTCCCTCAGTGGTTCCTGTAGGTCCTGCTGTTTCTCTGATCTCCTCCGGCTGATCCATGCAGTGCCTGTCACAGGCTGCAGTTCTCAGCTGAGCCTGCACCAGCCCAAAGTCAACAAGAAGCTTTTAGTGCATCCCACAGACCTTACTGCTGTTTGTATCCCAGCATGGTTTGTCCCTTTCTCAGCAGTGTGGCATTTTTGCCTCTTTTTCAGCTTAGTGGTAACTCCAGATCCCCTTTCATACAGTTATTTAACCAGTTGTTGCCACTTTGTATTTATGTTATTGACCATCCCTGCTTATCTCTACTCTGCTGAGTTTTAAGCATATCCTCTGGAGTGAGTTTAGATGCTATGAATAGAATCTTTGGACTAGAGTTAATAAGTTTAGTTTCTATTTTATCAATCAGATTGTTAATAAAAATATTGAGCAGCACCAGAATTAAGAGGCACCATGTGAATCCTCCACAAGACTTAACCCTGCTAATCCAACAATGAACCATTTATTATCCTGGATATGGCTTTTCAAACAGCTCCCCACAAAAAATATAAGTGTGTTTCTTTAGTTTATCATGAGCAATGACAGTTGAGACCTTAGAAAGCTAAAGTACATCTTAGCTACTGTGTTTGCTTAGGTACATAGTCTCTTACTCTGGAAGGATAGAATAACTTACTGTGATTTTCTTAATAAATATGACATATATACACAGTCCTTATCTGGTAATACCCCAACAGTGAAAGAAAACTGCAGAATGGATCACAGTGCAGGAGGGAATTTCCTGGCACAGAAATGTGTGGATGCACCCCAGAGAGAAGGGGTGCCTAAGGGATGGGCAGAAACGAGCGAAGAAGGGACGAGCAGCTCCCTCTCTGTCTCTGAGCCAAATCTAGAGCTTGTGGTAGTAATTTGTGCTGGTGCCATGGTAACTCTAAGGACACACAGAGAAAAGAGCAGCAGCAAAGGCAGTGTGTACTCTGTTCAGTGATGTGTACCTGTCTTACCCAAGGAAGCAGCAACAGCGAGGAAGGACTGGGTGTCTCGCACTGGGTCAGAACAATCTTCCCTGGTGAGCCCTTCTGGCTGTGACTCTGCCAGCTGCAGTGAGCTGCTGCTTCTGGATAAAGAGACCAGGATCTGGCTCCACACAGATACTGCCAGATTTGCCGGGCAGACAGGCCACTGAGAGAAAAAGAGGGATGCCCAGTCTGGTGTCCTCGGTTCCACATGCCTCTAAAGAAGACCCTGAGGAGATTGTTGTAAATTAGAGTTGTCCCCTTCTTGCTGTGGTTGCTGCTGTGCTGGAGGGAAATTTCCAGGGACTGCAGTAGGTTTTAGTTCAAGACCTGGTCAAAGAGAGTTCAGTCAGGGAGAGAGAAGGTGATTGTCCCTATTTTGTTTCCCCTACTTTCCTTATTTAATACCATCACTCCTAGTAGTGCACTTGGGTAGTTGCCCTCTGTGCCCTCTAAATACTTTAATTCCATCCTTGATTATTTATACCCCTTGAAACCCAAGGGCTTTTATCACAGACCTTGCTAATCATTGGTTACCCATGTGGGCTATTTTTAGCAATGTTAATCTTTCCTCCAAAGTCACTGCCTTGAGTACCCTGATCGCTCCAGCTGCTCTTTGCTGAGCTCCCTCCAAGTTGTTGGCAGGACACACCCCGCAGACTTTTATTTTTTTGAAGATCCCCTTTGTGTTTTAATTCCAACTGGCATGAGGCAGTGTGGAGATGCTGGGTGGTGTGAGTCATGGAAAATGCAGAATTAGGGCTGTGGGATGCGTTCCAACCTTGACAAGCTTGGGGAGATGCAGGGTGTCGAGGGGATTGGAGATGCTGAGCGGGAAGAGAGTTGTTCTATTTCAAGTGTTTGCAACAAGACCTGAAGTTATAAGAAGTCACCTGTTTCAGGGCATTGTTCAGAATTGAAAACTGAGAGCTGTGGATTGTTTTTAACAAAAAGCATCACTGAGTTCCTGAGATTTCAGCATCATTGTGAGTCTGTGAGATTCAGTGTGCAGTTCCCTGGGGCTTGTGGCTGGGTAATGTCTCGCAAGGACCACTGAGTCCAACAGCAAGCACCTGCAGGTTCACACTTAATCTTGACTGTTTGCCAGCCTGCACTGTAAATTCAAATACCATTTTAGGCCTCAGAGGAATTGTGTAAGTCCCACCTCCAGGTTTTTCAGCCTGCTACTCAAACTGAGAACACCTTTCACATCTTGTATAAGCAGGGTGGAAAGCAGTGCCCCTCCCACCCTGCCCTCACTTCATTAGGCTGGGATCCATTTAATAAAGAAAATAAATATGTCACATATTTATTTATCTTTTTTCTGTCTCATATTTTCATGTTCCTTTGTTTTCAAGAAGCTGGCAGAGGCTGGAAAACTGTCCTTCTTGTACTGTTACCATGGAGAGAAAAAAAAGCCCATTAACATTGTTATTTAGACTTTTCATGTTATCAGTCAGAAGCAGGGAGCAAGATACACCAATGTCCCTGACCTAAAACACAGGGCAGACATGCAGTACAGCAGAGCCAGGAGATCCATCACCCTGTGCTAGTGCTCAGGGCAGCTCACCCCAAAAGCATTTGCAAGATCTAAAAGCTCATGCTTAGCTCAAATCTTTAATGGAGTTGGAAGGAAGGACCTGAATCTAAGAAATGAATAATTTTGGGAGAATCTGCAGCGGGCCCAGAGATGGGCCAAAACGAGGCAATTTGGCCTATCTCTAAAAGCTCACAGAGTCAGTGCTCTTTTCTATTGTTTAGCTTCTTACTCTTCCACTGCTTTACATCCCAAGACAACTCCACTTTGAAGTAGAAATAAAGACTGATGTCATTGTGCCCAATATCTAAAAAATTGACACAGCCAGGAGTTCATCTCCACTTGCATAATTTCACTGATTCCAGCAGGATTTACAGCTCCCAGTCCCTGTGCTGAGAAGAATAAAGCCAGTGCAGTCTGGCTCTTCTTTATTATCCCTCTTAAAGTTTATGTCTTCAAATATGGTCTGGTTATGAGTTAACAATACTGAAAAGATCAATACCAGAGTCTGACTAGGGGAGCTCAAAACATGTTCATAAAAGTTAAATTAGAATCATAAAATGATTATGGGCTCCTGCCTTTCTTTATTTTTTTATTTTTATTTTTTTTCCTTGACTCTGCTGCTTGGTTTGGCTGCCAGAGAGGCTGCTCCCATCTGTCCTCCCCTCCTCTTCGCTGTGTCTTCATTCAAGACACAAAAAGGGCTGGAGCAGGGCTGCGTGGAGACCCCTGCAGAGCATTTCAGTGGGGTTCAGGTCACATTTAACTGCTCTCCATTTTTATCATACTTTTTCTGAAGCAGGACCTTAGCAGGTGGCTCACAGAAGGTCCTCCAAAAATCACAGGAAGGAGTGAGAAACACAAAATATATTCACCATCTTTATTGCAAGAGCATTGCAGGCAGTGCCTGACACCTCTAAGGCCAGGACAATTTCTACCCTGTTTTGCACCATCTCCAACACTTGTCACAAAAGAGAAACGATTTTGCTGTATCTGTTTATTGATTTGTTTCCTCCCCATCTTCCCTTGAACTGCTTCAGTTTCATAAGGGGGAGAGGGCAAAAGTGAGGTTAATTCATAGAATAAAAGAATGGTTTGGATTGGAAGGGACCTTAAAGTTCCAACCTCCTGCCATGGGCAGGGACACCTTCCACAAGATCAGGCAGCTCAGAGTCCCATCCAACCTGACCTCAAACACCACAGGGCAGCCACAGGTCCTCAGGTGATGGTTTTGCAAGTCTACAGTGACTGTGAATAACCATATTATAAGGCATGCTGATAAATCTGGTCCTAGCTGGTGGTTGTATGTCCCATATCTGCCTTGTCTCCTTCTGTGGTTCCTCCTCACTGTATTTCTGACGTGCTTGTCCTTGCCAAGAGCGGACATTACCCCAGTTTATCCGATGTCCGAAAGGGGCACAGAGCAAAAAGAGACCAGGTGGGAGCTCTGGGGTGCAGCACAGGGTGGAGGCACTCCTCAGTATCAGAGCATCTTCCTTTCCCATGCCATGATTAACTTCTCCTAAGGATCCCAGCGACAGCCGAGTTCGTGTGAACTCGTGTGAGCTTCTGCACGTGGGCGTATCATGTGAGATATCGACATGCTCCTGAGAACTACCTGAAGTAACCTTGCTCTGCTTCTAACAAAAACCCACTGCTCAGTGATTTACATTCCTTTGTAATCTGATGCAGTGATTAGAAAAATCTCTTCATTGTAGTTTTTCCCTTTAACACAGCAACCCGTGACCCCTGCGCTGGGTTTGAGAGGGAAATGTCAGCTCTTCATGTGGAAATGAGTCAGCCATCGTGTGTAAACATCAGGGGGAGCAGGGAGCTTACAAGGACCTGAGCAGGGGAACATGAAATGGGCTTTAATCTGATCACAAATCTTTCTTCTGGGGAGGCGAGCTGTGGGCTGCCAGGTGCCCTAGATGGTAGAGACAAGTCCCCAGTTATGGATTGCAGGCTCAGGAGGATTAAAGGAAGGAGCTGGCAGGTGATGATATTGTGCTGTTTTGCTGTGGTTTAGCACAGAAGCCAGCCGTGGCAGCCTCCATCAGCCCCGTTTCCCATCACCAGCCCTCTGCCTTTGCATCACCCTTTTTTCTCCCACATCCCAGTGCTTGGAGAGGGCAAGGTCAGTCGAATTTCTCATTTTTGTCTGCAGTTTCTCTGTAATGAGCTACGACCAACTTCTCATCCCATTTAACCTGCCAATGGAGACATAGAGAGGAATTGCAGGTTCCTCTGAGTGCAGATTTGCTCACCCATGAGCAACCTTGAAGCTGCCACAGAGCCAGTGAGGCAGTTCCTGCCTCCTGCTCTGCTCCTCTCAACTCCCTGCAGTGCATGGAGGGGGGGAGATGGCAAGGGGTGGACCAGGGAGATCAGATGGGAGCAACACTCTGTACTCCAGAAATCCCATTTCCAAAGTGCCCAGCTACTGGGAGATGGTGTCCCTTCCAGGTAACTCTAATGCCTTCAAGAACAAGAATGGGGAAAGTGAGGGGGAAAAAAAAGACATAGAAGGTAGGCAGGGAACAGCATGGGTGGTCCCAGGTCCTTTCAGGGGTAGGAGGACACGGGCACTCATCCATGTTGGGATGAGTGGTGACAGGGGAGTCAAGGACCAGAATCCCGAGCCCCTCACTGAAGGAAGGGGAGTCAAGCAGGGAAGCTGCCTTGCAGGAGATGGGAGAAGGGAGAATCTCAGATTGTTTGGATGGGCAGGATGCCTGCTGATACAGGCAAGGGAGCACATCAGAAGATGCCCTGAGGAGGAGGTTTTCAGGTTTCTCTTTAGAGAATGGGTCTGCCTTTGGGGAGAGACACACACTCAGGGGCTAAAGTGTGCAGCATCCTGCACTCAGGTGCTGCAGAGCAGAGTTCTACACTGCTCTGTGCTCAGGGGTGTGTGCCCTGGGCAGGCTCCACCTGGGCTCCTGCTCTCCATAGCACCCATTGTTCAGCGACCCTCCTGCTCCCAGAGAGAACGAGTGAGGCAGTTCCCAGTTCAAAGGCTCTGTGAGGAGCAAAACCTGTTCGTAGATACCCACAGAGCTCACCCTGCTGCTGCCACACACAGGGGCGTGGGGAGGCTGGCTCTGGCTTTGGAAAGTGCCTGTGCAGCTCTGGCACAGCAGCAAACGCCACAGTGGGTGGTCACCTGCAACCTGGCAGCCCAAGCAGAGTAATGATGATTATTCTTGCAGCCAGGCTGCTGCTGCAAGCAGCTTTGGTCCTGGGTCATCTCCCCAAGCACTGCTGTAGTGGTGAGGAAGGGAGCAGCAGCAAAGCTTCGTGCAGTCCCACTTTCCCTGGCTGAGCTCTCCAGCCTGATAAGGAAAAATTGAATTTCTCTTCTCTGACCTCTGGATCAGATTCTTTTCCCCACACTGAGTTTATTGCAGATCAATGATTTTTAAGTGCTGACATAAACACAAATATTACAGCTGGACAGTTGGTAATAGAGGCTGTTTATTACAGCAGCACTCCTCAGTAAGATACAATTATGTCCACACTTACATGGCTCCTTTCGGCTGAGGAGCTCAAAGCTGCAAAGCCTCACAAGACCTTGTGATGTGAGTCTAATGCTATTGAGGAAGACAAGAGAGCCCAAACAGGTTGAACATGACAGCATAAGCCACATCCTATGGCTCTACTGGCTCAGATGAAAGCCTCTCTGACCCAGCGTTGTTTCTCCTGTGGGCATGCCAGTTTGAAACCCTTTCTGATGCCCCAAGTACTCTTTGCTTCGAACCTATAGCCAATCTGTAGTTATACTTTTTCTAAACAGCAACCATGACAACCTATTAATGTATTCACAAAGATCCAAGAGGATCCATGGAGCCAAGTATCATTTTAGCATCAACAACAAGGAGTCAATGAGGTATTGCTCAGTCAAGCCATGTGAAGAGGAAAAGAAGTCCTTTAATTTCAACATGATGCAATGCTTTTACCTTTAGGAGAAAGATATAGGGGTGCCAGCATTGCTACCTAATTTTCTCAACTGCTTCCAGGCTCCCCGGGAACTCAGTGACAATGTTGAAAATTAGACCTCTACCTGCAGACTGATCTATGCTTTTTGTTATAAAAAGAGATCCACAACCTTCAGGCATATCTAGGAAGATATTTAAAATGAAAAATGATGAGAGTAGAGCGAGTACAACGGAGATGTAAAAGCTTTCTGAAACAGCACATTCTGTTCCCAGCCCTGTACTTAACTGGCCTTCTCGGCTGGTGTTGCTGGAGAGGGTTGGGTAACTGAAGGTCATTTGCAGGTACTTGCAAAAGTGTCTGGAGGGTTGCTTTGAAATGAAAGGCTTCTTCTCTCATTTCCTCCTGGACTATGGCCGAAGAGATCTGAAGATTGCAAAGCCCTGGGAAGGCAGCCCGGCACTGCCTAGGAGCGTGAGCTGAAAATATTTGAAAGTTTCAATATTCCCCTTTTTGTTGTGATTATTTTGCAACCAGCATTTACAAAGAGCTACACAGCTCTTTGAAACCCAATTCACTGGTGCAAAGAGAAGAGTGATTAAAACAAATCCAAAGACCAGATGGTTTGGGGATTCGAGAGAGACTAAAGATTCACATCTCTATTGTGAGGTGAAAATCACTTTTATTACTTGAAAATCATTAGCAACTCATGGATTTGGTTCTCAGGGAAGCCATGACTGCACTAGGATGTCTCATTGCTAGTCTTTATGAGGTGCTGTCTCTACCCCTAGAAATACACCAGCACACTCCAGTGTGTCACTGTCCCTTCCCCACTTCTTCCATGGGACAGCTGGAAACCTCCTTGTATGGTGACCCAGGCCAATTTTTTGTGTGTTGCCTGCTTTGTGTTGATTTCTCACTGTGTTCCCAAGATGCTGGATGAGGGGATAGGGATGCTGGAGAAGCCATTGAGAGAAGAGACAAGGACCGATGTATTTTCATATTTAAAAAAAAAATAATGGTTGTCTCCTGTGTCACAGCACAAGTTCCACCACTATAGGAGAACCTTCCCCATGTCACACTTTCTGTGGGAATAACAGAGCAGTTGTCAGTCACACAAGGCTTGTCAATCTGGCCCATTTCGCCAAGACTAAATTTGTTTTGCAATGTGAATAAATTAAGATGGAACTGAAAAATTCCTGTATGAGGATTAATTAATCATTTGGAGAGACCCATGAGCTCTCAGGGCTCTGCCACAGGGCTCCTGGAGCATCGTCAGTGTGTTCTGAAAGACAGCCAATAAGCAGGATCTGATTCACTGCCCGAATTAATCTATATGAATGGCTGTGGGATCCATTTGAAAGCAGCATTGAGAATTGGCCTATAAAAAGGCAGCCCAATTTTTAGAGGAAGCTCATTTGGGAAATGAATGAGGACTTTACAATCTCCTTCAGCCATAAAAAACCATACACATCTCACACTGCTGCTTGCCTATTTTAATTAAACCAATAATTAAATTTTAATGAAATCAGGGTTTTACTGAAAAAGAGTCAGCAGTGATTGACGAGTTTTCAGTTGGAGGAGGGAGGTGAAGTGGATATATCAAGCCACGGGGCTCCCCTCCCCTAACAAATTTTGGAGGAATACATGGAGAACTGGATTCACATAACAAGCTGAACAAGAAACACTTATGATAATGAAGTTGCAAGGCAGTTTGTTTCCTGTGGCTCTCTCTGGCTCTGTGTTTGTTTCCCCACTTCCCCCAGGGTAAGCCTGAATTCACAAGGTTTTGACTTCCACCTGAGAGTCCAAGGCCGTATTGATGCCAGCACTGTCCCACCAGCAGCCTGCAGGGACATGTCCTGGAATAATCAACACTTGGCTCCACGTTGTGTTGAGAAAGGTGGAGGTATGAACCTTTGTGGCCACTCTTAATTGAAGCTGGTCTCTGAGGTGAGTTTTCATTAGAAATGAGTCAAAACCCTCATGATTTCACTGAGCCTGTCTCCAGAACAAGGCAGATGCACACAGAAGCTTGCTGGGACAAACCAAAGGCTCGCCAAATGCTGCCCAAAGGACAAAAGGGTGCAGATGTTCAAATGAATGCTCAGGCATCAGTAATAAGGTCTGTCTGCTTGAAACACTGACAAATGTGCACCTGGCCACAGCCTCTTTGACTTTTGGGAGAAAAATGCAACAGCTGAATAGATGACAACGTTTTTCCCTTTCCACCCCAGATATTGCTGCTTTGAGTGTTCCCATGGTGGCAGGGGGGGCAATATGATCTGTACTGTCCCCCTGCCTCTGTCACCTGCATGTGTCCTTGAGAGATTCTTCCTTGGCTTTGCAAAGTGTAAGCTGGAAAAAAATTGTTTCACTCCCCGAGAGGGGGTTGTGAGGCTTGATGGATTAATATTTACTGAATTTTGCACGTGTCAAGAGCCATTGATAGGCACACCAGGGAATGTACCAGGCACATCCACAGCTAAAAGGATGGGCTGCCGCAGCTTGATCGAGAGGACCAGCCTGGGGTTTGTTAGCAATTGTGTCATGTTCATAGCAACCACCACGGGCCTGAGCAGGAGGGGCCTGGAACACACCAGCACTGGTGGCTCGAATTATTGATGTGTTCAGAGATTACGTGAAATTGGCGTTGAATGAGTGTTATTCTAACAGCTGTTCTTTAATTTAGTTTCATTTGGAAACATGACCGATAAAATCCTTCCCTATCTGATTTTGTTCCCTTGCCCTAAAAACTTAAAAGCTCATTGGCCTTTTTCAAAATGAGTTTACAGAGAAGCAGAAATCCCAAAGATAATGTAGTTCCTAAGATTTTAGGAAAAATAGGTGTCTGGGTATAAGTGAGACACTCGCCATGTGCCACTGGTGAGGAAAAGGCTTTGCTAGTAGACTCTGAAGGCTCTGTGGACCAGGAAAGTGTGGAAAAGATTGCCCCAAGCACTTCAGTTGGAAAGCTTGTGCTCTTAGCCACAGCTGGTCAGCTGTGAAACTGCATTCAATAAGAAGCCAAGCTTCAGTAACCTTATTACTTTCAGAAATAGCTTTTGCCCAGGATGATTTCCACAGGGCCTGTGCTTTGACAAGAAGACTCTTCTGAAATTGTACCAAACCATCTTCTTCATCAGGTCTGCAGGGGTTCCACCAGGGAGGCAGAGAAAGGAAAAAGCCCCTAGGATGGGGAGATGAAGCAGAAGCTGGAAGCAGAGATAGGATCTGTGGGCGTAATACGGCCCGTAGTAGTGTGTGTTTTCATTGGGGTCATGGATGTGGGAAACTGGGCTTTTCTGAACTGCTTCCTTCCTGGAGTGTTTGCAAAAAGCCACTGCTCTGCACACTAAAGGGCTGAGAGTGTAAATACATATTTCTGAGGAAAGTTAGAAGGACTTATTCTCCTAAGAGATCCTCTCGAGTTGCTTCCAGAGCCAAGTCTCTGGGAACTGCCTGCTTTCAATCAACCAAAGCAAAATGCAGACAAATGCTGTCCCTTAGTCTTACAACTTCTCTGCCTCTGAGATGACTTCCTTCCCCACAGTATAAATTTCCCTGCATTTTAAATTTTGCTGTGTTCTCCATTCCTGTAGAGAACTGTTCATCACTCAGGATGGAGAGGGTTTTAATGATGAAGTATTGCAAATAACAGGCCATCCTCAGTTCCAACTGTGTTTCTCATGATGACAGCTCCTTCCAAAGCCTCCATAGCGCTGATAAATTTATTAGATCACAAACCATTATTCCAATTCATTCTTAGCCAAATCTCAGTGTATGTACTGGGACTCCTCCAGATTTGGAGAGTTCAACTCCAGATTTAGAATAAAGCCAGTTTTGATGGACCCAGGGGAAACAGGATAGGGATTCTCCCATCATCACGGTTCTTGTCATTGCTCCCTCATGAGACAGATGACTAATATTCATCACACCTCAAAGCAAAATAAGAAGGAGGATGTGCTACTACAAAAACTGTGGTGTGGAATCCCTTTTGGAGTTAATTCTCTGAGTCCCAACATGGTATCGCCTAAGCCAGCCCAACTTTCCATGTTCTACTCCACTTGCAGGGCTCATTAAACTGCTACCATGGGACTGTTTATTTGGGTTGAATTCTCTCTTTTTACTTTGTTTCTTACCCTTTCAGAGCCACCTCTTTTTCTGGCACCTTTGCATACTGTGTGTGTCAGAGATGCTAAACGTGAGACAAACAGAAAAGACAGATATAACACAATTTGTTCTGCTAATGGGAAAGCTTTGTCTACTGCTGCATCTGGCTCATGTAAAGTCCAGTTAAACATTCAACAAACCACATTCTTCCTCTTCCTGCACTTGTCTGTGCTCACAGTTCTGCAATGGGAACTAATGTAAATTAGAACATTTTTAGCAGAAAAAAAATGATAACACAAGTGGTAGAGAAAGGCTGTCAAGGTAGCAAAAATAATGTTTTCTTTTTATAAGCAATAGAAAAGCTTGATATAGTTCTGTCTGTGGGAAAAGATGCTTTGTCCAGCAGAAACATTTACCGAGCATCAGGATAAAGGGGGCTTTGCCTTGTACTGCTGCCCAGGGATCTGCCAAAGAGGATTAAAGTATCAAAGCTCTTAATTTAAGTATTTTTCTATAATTTCATCCTTCTCTTTTGCTTCTTTAGTACATCTTTACTGTTATCATTCAACATGGAGGTGGCATTATGGGCTATTTGGCCGGGGGTGGGACAGAGAGCCTCATGCTGTGGGGTCTATCACCAGCCAGAAGTCCAGCAGTGAGCAAGGGCTCTGCCTGCCTCAGTCTCACAGACTCAGGGGCGTAGCAGGTGTCTCCTCTGCCAGGGCACTGGGTGCAATCTGTAACTCCGTAGGTAGGTCTGACTGGAACACACTTGTAGCATTCAGGAGAAGGGCAGGTATTTTCCACCTGCTGTATCTGAGGCGTTGAAGGACACAGCAAGGTGTTCTGTGGGGAAGAAGTGGGAATATCTCACAGCAGTCAAGTGGTTAAACACATCTTTCTCAAGGTGAGCTGTGTATGTGTATTTAAGATATGACAGGCTTTTCATAGATTCATAAAATCGTAGAATTGCAAGGGACCTTAAAGATCATCACATCCCACTCCCTGCCATGGACAGGGACATCTTCTAGTAGACCAGGTTACTCAAAACCCTGTCTGACCTGGCCTTGAACACTTCCAGGGATGGGGCAACCACAGCTTCTCCAGGCAAACTGTGCCAGGGCCTCACCACCCTCACAGGGAAGAATTTCTTCCTTACATCCAACCTAAACCCATCCTTTTTCAGTTTAAAGCCATTACCCCTTGTCCTATCCCTACAAGCCCTTGTCAAAACTCCCTCCCCAGGCCATGCCACTGGGCAGTGACAACGTGGAAGGCAGGAGGGATGGGGATGTTCCCAGAGAAACAAAGCTCTGACTAAGCCTGCCTGTTGCCCTCTCTGCCCCTGGTGCCCTGTACAGTCCCAGCCTCCCTTTAAACCAGTAACACCTGCAGATTCCAGTGGTCTGGTTTTGACCCAGAAGATGTCGTCTTCACATCCAGTGGCTACAGGAGCCTCGAGTCACTTCCAGCAGCGCCTGAAAATCAATTTCACTGTCATGACTTGTGTTTTCACTTGGATTTTAACCCTTTCACTTCTGTAGAAGAGTAAATTTTTTCCAGGGAGGGGGGGACATGACATTATTCGGAGGAGTAAACCTCTGCATAGTCATTCACAAATGGAACATCATCAGTCCTCCCCATTCAAATATATTAAATTTGTTTTGGCAATCACTTGCGATAAGCATTGTGCTTGAATGAAAGACAATGAAAATGAAGGGTTTGTTAGGGAGAAAAACATCCAAATAGAAAAAGCAATATCCCTTTATTAAAATATATATATTTCTTGGCTACACATAATTTTGACAGGGGAAGTCTATCCTCTATTTAATATAAATGAAATATGGACAGTTAACTGGGTATTTTACATGGTGATATTTCAATTGCATTTCATAAAATTCAGGCTGGCTTCAAAATGAATAATTTATCCAATTAGATTTTTTTTCTTCCCATTTTTAATAGAACCTGGCTGTTCTCTTATCTATCTCGCTGGTTTAAAAATTGAAATAATCCTATTAGAAACCAGGTGTGCAATGTGAGTGTAAAAGTGGTGTCAATATTTTGAGAATGAGGAGGAAAATATCCTCAGGTTAATCACAGGTTTCTGAGCTGATTTTGGTGTTTGGACTTCATTTAATGCTAATGTCAAAAAAAAAAAAAAAAAAAAAAA
>VZRS01007801.1:614448-680296 GCA_013398055.1 Ifrita kowaldi | reverse complement strand
AAAAAAAAAAAAAAAAAAAAAAAAAGAATGAGTTCTGCAGTTCCTTGGTACAGTCTTTGGACAGGAAATGTGAAGCTTGGCTGTGGCTGGTCACTTTATTCTGCTGATATTGATTCTGGTGCTGCTTTTGTAGTGTTTAAGACTTCTTTAGGCTAATTTTGATTTAGCCTGTAAATTACTTTCAAATGCGACTCTGCAGAGGTTCAGATGGATAAGAACAATAATTTTGTTTTGGAGGGGACGGAATAAGTGGAAAAGTGATAGTAACAGGGTAAAATGTTATTTAAATATGATATATCTCTTTGTACGGTTTTCCTACTTTTAATATATATGAAACTAGTAACAATATCGTTGCCAGATACCTGGCAGAGGACTTCTGTCTTCCTCTCATCAATTTCCAGATTATTTCATCCAGGAAGATTTTTGACTTTACATCACTCTAGTGCAATGCTCTATCTGAAAAAAATTGCTTCTGGGTGAAGGTTTACCAATTTTATAGCTGCACAACTTCTCCATAAGGAAAACTTCAAGCTTTCCCAGGTAGGGAAAACATTGGTTTAGTCACGGGAACAAGTTTCTGTGCTTAATGTATTACTTAATGTCAGCTGATCCACAGTAATGGTTTCTGCATACAATCATAAAATGTGAAATAATTGGACTGAGTGCTCTTTTAATGCAGGTAAAACGATCCTGAATTACCTTCCCTTTGCTATGGGCTAAATGTATGTACACATATTTTATTTAGATCAGATGACATCTCTAACTTGTTTGTGTGTCTGAGCCCTGGAGCACAAGAAAAGACAATTACTGGTCTGAGCGTGTGCAGCACCTGCAGAGAGCTCAGAGGTCCTGCCTTTGTGCTTCTAATCCCCTCTGTCCTCCCCACAAGAACATTAACTCTGGCACCAGTAGGAAGCTGGAGCCATGAGTTTAATTTTCATTTTGTTTAAGGATCACATAATCCTGAGGGCACAGGGGAAACAACAACGACATCCACATAAACTAACAAGCTAATCTTCAAACAGAGTTTGCATTGTAATATGAAAGGGAGGATCTGAGTGCTTTAATTCTGGCATTTAGCTCTGTGTAGGTTTCCTAATTTATTCAGCCTTTGTGTGTTGAGGTGGGGGACCTCCTATTAGAAACCAAGAATGACATTGGAAATTCAACGAAATCCGGAGGAAATGGCGTGGGAATGGTGAATAATTAGAAGACTCCATGATTTATAGCTTAAAATTTGGTTTCAAAGGGGTTTTGCTGTACTCCATACATCAGTGTAAACATCACTGTCACTGTTGGGGTCTTTCATGAGTGTTTTATTTTGAATCACTCTTCTCATTGTGTCTTGTTTTCAAATCAAATGCAAGCTCCAGAGGCTTCTGTGTACAATGTTTTCTTTTACTCTCTCAGTACAGCCAAGCTAAATACCCCAAAATTTTAAGGAACATAAGAGATTCCCGCCCCCCCCCTCCCAAGCTTTGATGTTGGGGTCCCTTTCCTCTTGGGTTGGTGCATTTGCAGTGATATTTTTGCAATTATTTCTAAAGCTCACAGGGAGAGGAAGAACCAGACCACTGGTGAGCTAGAGAATCTGTTCTAGAATGCTGTAACAGAGGCCAAAGTAGTGTTTTAGGTAGGGGATCAGGTCATCCAGGCTTCCTGCAGCCCCTGCCTGCTTACATCCATCAGCTCTCGCTGCCTTGTGAAAATCCACACAGCAGGAATTAATAGCTCCACACAGCTCTGCTGACAGGTACAATTGTCACAAGAAAGAGAGTGAAGCGACAATGTGGAAGAGCTTCTTTAAACAGCTTCTAATTAGCTCTGAAGTCGTTTTCTGTCACTGTAATAATCTGCAAAAGAGATATGTGTTGGCACTGCTCACGAACCCAGCACCCACCTTCCACCCACCCGACATACTTGGGGACACTGCCTGCACTGCCTTGGTTCTCTCCCCGCCTTATTTGTGGCCTCTTATCAGGTTTTATTGAATCCTGCTGATGTGAAACAACCCCCAAATCTGTACTGGGTTTGTGTGGCAAAGTTTTGGTAGTGGGAGGATACAGGAGCGACTTCTGTGGCAAGCTGCCAGAATGGCCAAAAGCTTACCCAAAATGGCCAAAAATTCAGTGTTCTACCGGCTGAACACCAGCTCTATATCTAAAATACGGTATTTCATGAAGCATGAGAGGTTTCTTTTTTAAATTGAAGTAGAACATGTTTTTAGGAAAATTAAAATCGTTGAACCTGAATTTTCATAGGAAAGGAAATTTCTTGTCTTATTCTGCCTGGCTGTCTGTGGAATATCTTGTCCATCAATGAATGGTGTTCACGGCTCTCTGTCTGAAGGGACTGATGTGTCTCCATAGTTATGACAAAGGCATTTTAATCTGTTTTATTTTATAACTTGGTAGTGACATCCTGGGACCCTGCTGGCACACACAGAAACTGAGGAATGTCATGCTTGTGCCATTTGTTCACACATTGCTGGGATGAGTTGGGGAGGATTAGTCTTACCATTTGCATAAAGCACTTATCAATGAAGGTTCATCATGTGAAAATGGTCCTTGGCCAAGACGGGAGAGTCTTATTCTTCATTTGACTGCTTCTTAGAAGATTAGGGTTTTGTACTGACATCAGCAAAGGAAAGTGTGTGCACATTGAGTGTCTGGTATGTCTTCATGTGGCAGCGAGTTCTGTAAGCATCTGCCTTGTGCTCAGAGACCCAAGTTCATGTTACTGCTCCAGAAATCCTAAGTTATTCTTTCAAAAGGGAGGAACTAAAAAAACCCACACCAGCATAAACTTATTCTAGAGGTAAAAGACTGAAATTAGTGTTCCCAAATAGGAAAGACAAAGAGTTAACCTTTGTCTTCTTCATATCCAGTAATTATCTCCACTGACAGCTTTCTAACCATCCTGGAGTGATGTCTCTCAGGACCAAAAATACCATTCGGGTGTTGAGAAAGCTGAAAAAATTACCTGTTGTGGGACTAATTGACCTTTTCACATTGAAAATATTTTGCTGGAAAATCCTCATCTAACCCTCTACTCAACTTCTTTATCTGCTCCTTCTTGTTTACCAAGCCCTTTGATATCACTCGGCTGAAGCTAAAAGTGGACTCCGTGCCCTCCTAGGAATTCAAGCCACAACTACAACTGTACTACAACGTGTCTTGTGCACCAGGGAGTGAGCCAGGCTCTGAGCTGCTGTGCTTATAGACAGATATAGGTACGTGTGAATCACTGTAGTGGCCCTTGGGGCGAGCTCTCCCCCAAACCACACCTTGAAGGGGTGGCTTTCCTCCCTGTGCAGCCACGAGATGCCTCTCCGCGGTCACTCCCTGCCCCTCTGCGGTCACTCCCTGCCCTGCAGGGCACTGCCTGTGGCCACGGCAGCTGCCACTGGGGACAATCATTGGGGTTGGAAGCCAAAAACCCTCCCGAGCCTTGCTCCACCTGTCCCTCATGCCGGGTGTATCTTCCGTTCGTTGTCAGCGCTCGTTAAGACCGAGGGCATCTCTCTCGCTCACTTTGCCTTCTCCATGTCTCCGGTTTCACTGGAACGGAGTCAAACGGAGAGGAGTCCACGCGGGGTCTGGAACGGATCAGCAGGTCAGCTGGGAATGCCTGTCAGGCAGCCAGCGCGCTCCCTCCCTTCTCCCTGGCTTTCTTTGAGGTTTGTAGCTCTTCTGCTTTCTTGTTGCTATTGCCACCCTCCCCACACTCCCCCTACCACACATCAAGCACCCAGACCTTTCCTGGGCACTTTACTTAATCCCCGGGATTCTTTATATAGGAATTAATCTTCTCGTCACAGTGGGAGAGCTGGGAGGGAGGGGGTACATTTATCTCTCCTGCTGAGGTCTAGAGTTGCATTGCTGTGATTATTGGTGGTAGCGGTGTGCATGTGTCTGGGGATCTGTGTTTAGTTCTTCGTTTCTTAAACGACGCAGGGGCAGCAGCAAGGCAAGTTGGCAGCTTGGCTTTCGAGCTGCTTTGTGTCTGCTGCTACAAGGAGGGAGTGTGAGTGGGGAGCAGCATGGCAGAACAAGAAGCCAGTGGCTTGCAAGTCCTTCTCTCCACCCTCCAGGTAAGAACGGCTTGAACTAACAAGAGAGGCGCTTGGGCTTGTTTTCCTCTTTAATTCCCCACCAGTGACCTGTTGGGCTGAGGCTGTTGGTACGAGCTCCTGGCTGGCTTGGCTCTAAAAGCATCAGCGTGCGGAAGCCCTGACCTGCACCTCCCACCCTGAAAAGCTTTTATGAAGTGAAGTCTCACTGCTCAGCGATGAGTGCTGGCAATTACTGCTGTGCATCCATCTCTGGGCCCCGTCTGAGAGCAGAGGCCCCGCTCCCAAGGTCTCGTTGTGTTCAGCAGGGGAGCAGGGAGGTGTGAGGCATTGGCTGCTGTGAAATGAATGGGACCTGACAGCGCTGTCAGTCTGAGCTCGGCACGTCCGAGGGCTGAGGGGGACGCGTAAACGGATCTGCCTGTGAGGAGCAAGTTCCTCCCTGTCACATTGTCTGCACCAGGACCCTCAAGCACTCAAAGGAAGTGAGAAAAACTCTTGAAGCTGATATCAGTGAGGTGCTGGTGTTGAGTGTGCTCAGTGAATGGTCCCGAGGACCACAGGGAAGTGTCCCAGTCTAGGATCATACCTGATGGACAAGGTTGGCCATGGGATGAAGGAGAGGAATCCCTGGTTCTGTTTTCCCACTGCAAGGATGTGTGCCTCCAGGCAGGAGAAGATGCCCAGGTTGTGGCATGAGCTACCCTATGAAATAGGGAGCATGGTTTGGGAGGGAACCTGTGCTTTTATAAGCCTCGTTTTTTCATGAGGGATGGGTGGGAACTGCTCTGCCAAGACAAGCTGCTTGCATATAAAGCAGCTTTTAGACAGTCATGGTGAAATGCCACTTGAGTGCACTCCTCAGGTGCCCCTTGTGTGCAGCTGTGCTGACATGGGTCAGAGCCCTGTGGGGACAGCAGTTTCATGTCTGAGGCAGCAGCATCCTCTGACTGCCACAGGTGCCACCAAAGCCTCACACGTTGCAGACGCAGAAAATGAGGGAGAGGGTGTGCAAGACAGACTGACCCACCCGCCTGAGCCCGAGGATTCCTGTCTCCCAGCCCTGTGTCTCAGGAGGTCTCTGTGACCAGCTACGAGCCTGTAGAGGAGGTTATAAAACCCGCTGATAGCAATTGGCTTTGAAACTACAGTTGTGGGGGCTGATCAACCTTGACATATTTATCCAAGCTTATGTAACTGTCAACAAGTTTTATTTCTCATATCAAACACTGGTTTGCCCTCTGCAAACCCCTCATGTCAGTGAGTTCTGCAGGTAAACTGGCACGCTGAAGAAAATTATCCTGCCGTCCTTTTATGTTTTGGCAGTGTAACTTGTTTGCCCTATGTTGTTACAGCTTATTTAATTCATATTTTGTACTAGATCATATTTGTGCTGTATCCAGGTTATAGCCCTCTTCCTCTTTCTTTAGATAGTTGAGAGCTGAGTGCACTTCTGTTTTTTCTTATGCTCTCTAACCTAACAGTCCTGGTGTTCTCTGCATAATCTGGGAACAGAATTGGACAAGACACAGATCTAAACTGGAAGCTATATTTTAAAATCACATATGCAATTCATTCACAAAGCTACATGGAGGTCTAAACTAGAAATAGTTAGGAGCACTGCAGTCACGGTATTGGTAAAACCACAGGTTAGCACAGCATTTATCCCCAGCATGAACAAAATCCCACCTTGGTACAAGGTAACTTTATTTCCAAAAATTCTGTATTCACTTGGACAAACTAAAAAATATTTCTTGTTATATCTTCAATTTGATGCAGAGGCTTGAGTGCTGAAGGGCAGAAAGTAAGGGCTTGATGACAATTACATGTTCTGATTCACCTCCTTCCCCTACCCACAGCCAAAAAAATTACCAGCATAACTTTGTAATACCATTACCTATCTCTGCTAAAAAATCAGGCGATAAGAAATACCTTTTCTTGACACAGTTGGAAAGTATTGGCCTGGGAAATAATAACTTTGGTTGATGTTTGCCTTTGCTGATAACATCTCTCCACACTTTGTTATTTTCTGCAACAGCTGTCCAAAACATGGTTGCTTTGTTTTTGTGACCTGCTGGATTGTCAGTGCTGGTTCATATTCTTTTATTGGGCATGAAGAACATATCTGCTGCTTACAGCAGGCTATTCTGCAGGGTATTACTGGGTATTTTCCATTTCTGTTAGCACATAATATTGCTTTGAATGCAGGAAGATTTCAGGTGAAGAATGAGGGAACATTCAGCCAGTCTTCATAAACTCAGAATAAAAACATCCTTTCTCCATCAGTCACTCACACAGGGCTAGATTTCTAACTCCCTTCCAAGCACTGGCACGGATTTTTATTCCCAGTTGGAGGAATGTCCAGACTCGAGATAGGGTCTGTCACCTTCTGCTGAGGGAGGGATCTCCCCCATTTCTTCCTGGCATAGACACTTTCACTCCTAGGCTCAGCCTGGCTTTGGTAAGGGCAGTATCAAGCAGAACAAATCCAGAACACTGTGCACTTTGTAACTGAACAACTGCTCTAGTCACGGAAAGAAACACATTTTTTTGAGTTCTTCAAAACTGTTCCCAGTGCTATGAAGGAACGTGATCCTCCAAAGGCAGCTGAAACCCCTGGAAGTGCAACGTGCTACGGATGTTCTGCAAAGTGACAAGGCGAACAGCAAAAACTCCTTTCAAAGCGCAGCTGCATTTTGTCACCAAAATGTCACTGCAGGGAAGACGTGACATTTCAGATCTCTAGGTAGAAAGTGCTTCACTGCTTGCAATGTTCAGCTTTAAAATGTGAATTTCAGATTTAAGAAAACCCTCTCCCTGTCTCACAGGTTTTGTGTCAGTATGGCAGAGCCAAGCTCTTAGGATTTTGCTGTCATTTCTCATTTTCTTTCTAACCCTGCTGCCTTCTTCTTTGCTCTCTCTTCTTGACTCTCCCCTCGAGTGTGATCCTACAATTATCACCTCTCATCCCTGTGGCTTGGACAGTGTTACCCGTTTCTGTTCCCATCTCTCAGTGCATGGCATCGAGCTCCTCAGCCCCAACCCAGCCCTGCTCTGGCTTTCATACAAGGACAATGCAGTCCCTCAATAAAGGCTGGCCTGGTTGCCACTCTCACCCTGCTCCCTGGTCACAGCATGGCTGAAGTAAACACCCTCCCCATGTATGGTTTTTGACCAGGCAAAAAAGTCTGGCATCCCATTTTACGGTCAGCCTTCCCAATGCAAAATCCCAAGAGATGTGGGATTAGATCTCTTGGTTATTTTAATACCAGGAGGAGATATCTGGGTGTTAGTTAAAAACAGCTGGTACTTGCTAAGAAGAGCAATAGAAAACTGGAGCCGGCATCTTGCCTTGTGACCCAGACTGTTGAATCCCTTGAGACTGTAGAGTATTCTAGTTCCATCTCCTGGCTGTCCTGGCCTTTGTCTCACCCCACCCTCTGATCATTTAGACAAATAAGAAGCATTTTGATTCTTTCCTTTCCTTCTCTCTGCTCTCCTCCTCACTGCCCATGCCTTGGTTACCCCTGAGAACATCTCCTTATTCCGTGGCAGGGTGCATCGTGTTGCCTGAGGAGTCCCAGATTTCCTGTTGGCTCTCAGCGTGGTTTTCACATGTTTCCCAAAGCCACAGTCCCCGTTCACATATTCTGCAAAGCTGGCAGCCCTCGGGGCCGTTGGCAGATCTTTGGCTCAAGCTGTGTCTTACTGTGTTGGACTTCACAGGTTCCCAAATGCTATGGTTTGACAGGAAAAAGATGCAAATCTCATGTATCAGTGGCGGATGTTGTTTTTGCAAAGGGGTTTATCTGTGAGTGGCTGCAGTGTCCAGCAGAACAGACACAGGACCTGCTGTTTGCTGACTCGAAGCTCTCAGCTCTTTGCGCTGCCCCTTCCGAGCTGCTGTGCTGGCTGGCTGACAAGGCAGAGCTATTGTTATCCTAAGGGCAAGTGGGAAGGTGTCTGTGCTGCCCCAGTAACAGTGAATAGAAATGCATTTTGCAAAAGGCTTTTGTCTCCCCTGCATCCTTGCACTTACTCTGTCAGCAGAGCTGCTGAGATTCCTGGCTTTGGGAGAAACAGATGCAAAAAATCCCAGGAACTGCTCAGGTAACAGAATGGCCACTCATTTGGGTTGAGGATGGAGGAGCTCAAAGTTTGGATCTGTGTTTTTGGGAGGCAGCCTGGCAGGCAGGGTTTAGTGGAATAGCCTTAGAGGGTACAAAAATCAACTCAAAACCAGATGGCCATTTTTATGTGGTTCATTAACTGAGTTTTACTGAGATTGTTGTACCTAAAGGGAGCAGCAGTGGACTTACTGCTGCAATTCCTTACAAAAACTATTCTAGCTTTGGAGCAGCAGAAGAAGTGCAGTTAGGACAGGGACACATTTGGCTTGTAGGGTTCAAGGACAAACAGAGGGTGCAGCTTTTTCGCGTCTCTACTGCCAATGCCTCTTAGGCTGCAAGAGCCTGTTTTTGGCTTTAACCGTGGAAGAAAAGGCATAATCCTGTATAAGCAATCCTATCGAGGTAGTGCAGACCCCCACCCCAGCTTTCAGGAACACTCCTTTTCCTTCCCACCTCCACTGTCATCTCCTCCCTGTCCAAGGAGAATCTGAAGGTAAGCCAGAGCTTTTGCCCACAGCCTTTGGCTCACCACCACGGGGCACTGCTAAGCAAGAAAGGAGAAAGGAGGCTAGCATCCACACATTAATCCCAAGTTCCTGGCAGGCCACAGAAGAAATATTGAGGTTTGTCACTCCCGTGAATCAGCGCAGAGCACTAAAAGCCCTCAGAGGAATCTGCAACAGGTCTTGGACTCTGCTGAAGCCCTTCCACTGACTGAGCTGGGACCAGAACTGCTCTCTGTCCCTGGGCTGGCTACAGCTGTTTCTCGGAGCACACTCCCAGCTCCTCTGCAAATGCCTCCAGATGGGCTATCCAGAATTTTGTGTGACTGAATTAATGGGAATTCAGGACCTTGGGGTGCAAAATGTACCCAGAGACCAATCGGAGCAGCAGCAGCGATGGCTGAGCTGAGCACAAGGGTGTGTCACAGTCTGAGCCTCAGCAGAACTTTCCGTGTCAGACAAGGAAAGTGGAGCTCTGTTTGTCTTCTGCTGTGCCTCATCCTTGTCTAGGATGGCTTGTGCTTTGAGGACAAATGAGACTGTGTCATGAATGGTTGAGGAGAGCCCTTTCTCCCTTCCTGCAGCAATGCAAATGTGACAGGATAGCCATGTTGCTGGATCAGTCGAGTGCCAGTCTGGAAAAATGGATTATAAACCTCTGCTTCTGAGTTAATCATGTGTAACATGGCGAATAATCCCACCATGCCTCACATCAGTGTTTGAGAAATCAGGCAATGAACATTGGGGAAAAAAAAAAAACAAACAACCCCTGAAGTTCTGGTGACAACACAGTAAAAAAAAAAAAAAAAGAAAAGAAAAAAAAGAAGCAAATTAATAATTTGTTTTCAGTGCAGAGCTTGGATCCTGCACAATAAATAATGCACAGAACCACATGCTAAATGATGAGGACAAAATGCTGCACGGGGTGATTTTCCAGGCAGCAGGCACTGCTCATCCTGAAGCAGAGGTTTTGTGAAATAAAACAAGTTGTCATGTGGAAATTAAAAAGTGCAGTTACTCCAGGGGACCAAATGAAATATCAGGAATGCTTTAAAACTGGTGCTTTTTAGCTGTTGAGGGGCTGACTTTATGCTTATGGCCAAGCTGTTTAACTTAGACATTTGGATGTAATATAATGGCACATTATGCCATGTCATGCAACTCAATATTGTGTATTTTGGTACAACTACTGCACTATAGACACAAACAAATTAATAGAACAAACCACATTGTGGAGATAGGTATATGCATTTGTTTAAACTGCTTATCTTTCACATACAGTATGAAAACATATTTTAAAACACATGTTTCTCTATTTGTAAGCTGAGAATAATTATTGGTGGTTATCTAGCCTCCCTAGGTATTTTGTATGCCTACAGATGTATTTATACATTACATCAATATTTCTATGTCAATGGAAAACTTCCACCCTCTCTTTTTCTCAGGTTTTAATAATTTCCCTCTTTGAAATATATGAAGAGATGTTTTCATACAGAGAGGTGTTTGCCTGAATAGGTCTTACTTGTGTTTCTTTGTGTAGCATAATCTTATTTTCAGTATATTATGCTGCATTTGTTGTGATGGCTTAGACACATTTTTCTGTCTGATGCATTGGTCCAGTCCTCTTGGTTTTATCTATAATAGGAAAAAAAAGTCCGTGCTAGAAAATGTGTTCATGGGCATTTTGAATTAAAGTTTATTACATTATGCTCAGCAAAGCGCACACAAAAAGTTGCTTGTATTGAAAAACATATGGGCTGATAATGGTTGACTCCAGCAGCGTCTACTGGCACCAGCAGAGATTTTACTGATGTGTGTTAACAGAAAGAAAATAATTTCATACACATAGTAGGAGTTTAAGAGATGGGGAGGGATTTTTTTTGTTGCTTGGTCTGGGATAACAGGATTGGAAATTGCTCCTGGAGTTGTTGATATCATAGACACTCTGCCTCTGTGTGATCACTCCTGGTTGTGCCAGGATAGATAACACAACTCATATCATCATTACTCTTGCAATGAAATCTGGGGGCGATTTAAGCCTCTGGAAGTGCAGGTAAAAGCCCCTCCTGCCTCAGGGCTCCAAGAGCAGTCAGTGGGAATGCAGAATAAGGGAATGTTTGCTGGTAGCTGCTCATGGAACCGGGTGTGATCCTGGACCGAGGCGTCCCTTTCCTCTGTCTGTTAGGGTTGGTGTGTGCACACCTGGAACCCTCGGGCTCTGAGAATCCCAAATCCACGCCCACCCCACGTGCCCATATGTGTCGCTGGGCTCTGCCAGACTCCGGTCTCGTGACTATGCTGTTCTCACCAGACTGGGATAGAAAACAATTCCCTCTTGCCTTCCCCTGTTCTTTTAATAAGCACTTGTCTCACGGGCAGTCTATTTGCACCTGTTTGCCCACAGGGCCCAATGGGCCCGAGGACGGAGGCGCTGGTGCATCGGCGGAGCCGCTCTGCGCGCCGGGATCGCGGCTCATCTCCGCAGGGAAGGATGGGGAGCTGTGATTGCCGGGCAAAGCAGGCTGATTTCGGTCCCCAGGGAACTGTGAGGCCAGAATGCTCCTGGGAACTGGTGAGGCATTCTGTGAGAGGGAGTAACAACCTTCTCCAAGGAGACCAGGAGCAGTATCTCACCAGCCAGCCTCCCTTCTCCCCATGGAGAAACCAAGTTTGCTGCAGGAGGTGAGGAGTGAGTGTTAGGGGTAAGCAATGTGGTAGGTTCTTGCACAACTGCATTGTCCAGCTGACACTGGTGCCTGCAATTCTGGAAGCTCTGTGTGCCACAGAGCATTACTGTGCTGCTGCTTCAGAAGAGACAGTTTATTTCAGAAAATACAGTTTAATTTGAGATGACGCTGAAGCAAGAACATGAATCCAAATCAATAAAATATGTGTAGACATTTGCTGTTATTAAAAATCTGGGTTTATTCCCCTGATTGTTTCATTTTATGAGAAGTTGATGTAAGCATAATCTAGGTGCATTCTTTGGGTGGAGGTTCAAATCTCCAAGAACTGGATAACATTTTTCCTTTTCATACAGGCAAAACAATTTATCTTAGTACAGTTTTGGGAAGGAAAGTATGGTGTGATGAAGATCATCTCTTAAAATAAGGGAAACGTGGTCATTCTCCTCGAGAGGGGGATGGAGACAGAGCACATTCATAGCCATGACTTAGTATTTCCTTTTGATCTGTGCACTGTTATGACTTTTGATTTACTGAATGGGGACCTACCACACCATACAGAAATCAAGGTCTCAGAAATCAAGAATTTATCATTGATTTCATAAGATGTCTTCTAGATAGGACAAAGATAATATATTCTTCTGCCCACAGGCACTACTAAGTTACAAAAAAGAGAATTAGTGTTTTAGATCAGCAATTGATTAATAGAATAACATTTTCTTGATAAGAAATTCCATGGGCAAAGCTAAACCTCCTTCCCTTCAGGGGTTTAGAGAACAAGGATGGGTTTTTTCTTCTCATGGTCTGTTCTCCTGGAAGAACACAGCCTTATTTTCAAAAGGTGGTGTAGTTTGAGGTGGAATTAATGAGAACAGCAAAGCTTTCATGATGATTCTTATTACAAAATTGAGTAATTCTGACACAGAAGTCCTGCGGGAGAAATAACTGCTCTACCAAAGAAATCTTGGCTTTTTTCCCCCCTGCCTTTCAACAAGGGATACTTTGAAACCAAAACATATGGGGGTTTTTTTTCTGACATGGAAACACCACAGCATTGTGTTTTACTGCAATCAACTTCTGAGAAGCCTTTTATGCACATTATTTTTTGGTGTAATTTACAGGCACAGGCTTTCCCACTGGGCCCAGTGGGAATTTGATCCCTGATGAACTGAGACAGACTCTTTTCCCCGTGGCCCATCAGCTCAGTGCACTCTCTGGTGCCTATTCCTTCCCTTTCAAAGGAGGGAATGAAGCTGTATTGATGGACAAAGCAAGAGCCCTGGGCTTTATTTCAGAACTGTTACAAACCCCATCAAACTCATTCAATGTCTGTGTCTCCTGCTTTCTTCATTTGGACAGTAGATGGAGATAAGGTTCATCTGTCAAGTTAGGGCAAAGGGAATCTTAGCTCACATTGTTTCCCAAATCAAAGGGTGGAACAACTCACTCCTGGAGCAGATGACACTGACGCAGCCTGGGTAAAATCAGAGGTGCCTGTGGTCCTCTACCATCTCCTACCATGGTTTTTATGGGATTCCTGATGCAAGGCCAAAGCAGCAGATTTACAGTGAAGATAAAGCTGGCCCTCCATTTCATTCAGGATTAACCTGGCAAGAGGAAGATTGACAGGGAGCGAGATATCCTCCCATAAGCAGTTTGCTTGGCATGGTGAATGCCCACCTGTCTCACTTCAAAGGAGGGGAGGAGGGAGAATGGACCACCTGACCTTTCCCTATGATTAAAATGCTGATCTGATGAAGTCAGAGGAACAAACTGAACTGCCTCTTTCAACCCTCAATTCTTCCAGGAATAAACCAGCACCATCCATATAGAGAGAGTTTCTGGAGAGGCTAGGGGAAAGCAGCATTACTGCCCTGGTTTATTTGACCTTCTCTTTGGGACAATCTTCTGCAATTTGAATGGCCTCTTGCTCCATGTTGAAGTTAGGCAAGTCGGGGAGAGAGCTGGAGGGGACAAATGAGAAAGAGAATGTGTGCCTGGCTTTGTTTTCTTTGACAATTTCTCTTCCCATATGGCTAAGGTCATTTGATCTCCCCACGATGCACAGGGACTTCAAGGGGACAGCTGGATGCAGAGATGCATTAAAATGACTTCTCTTTGAGATGAAAACCATGATTATTAACAGCTTGTTTCAAAAGCTCTCGCAGCAGCAGCTGTACCTCACTGACTGAAAACTCTGGAGGGTTTGTCTAAAAGGTCTGCATGGCTGGGTGATCAAACAGTTGGAAATCTCCTTAGCTGAGAGTCCCCTGCTATGTCCTACAAAGCCTGTAGAGCACTATTACACCAACAGGTCTCCTTGGGAACATGCTTAAATAAAATAGGACACAACAACAAATTTTGGTGATCTCTCTCTGCTGGCAATGGATGCAGGCATGAAAGGTAGATTCTGAGATAGACCTAATCTCCTACTGGGTATTCACTGGAGAATTCACCTTTCTCTGGGAGATCAGCCCACTGTGCTATTGCATGTTCAGCCCATTCCCATGTGAGAGATTCTCAGAAGAGACAGCCCGAGGAGTTTGGTCGGGTGGACTCCACAGGGGATCCCAGCAGAATGTGTAGAGCTGGGTATTTTTAAATATAACTCGTGTCCCTTTTCCTGGAGCACAAACACAGCCATGGGCTCATTCACGGAGGCAATAAAATGCCTTTTAGCTTGACTGACCAACACTTAGTTTGCAGGTGCTTCTGAGCCACTGAATGAAGTAACAAGGGTCAAATAAAGTCCCAAACATGCATGTCTTTAGCATGGTGGCATTGGCTTGCTGCTGCTGGGTGTCTTGCATGGGGTGTAGACTGAAGATAAAGGAGATAAAAAGCTTTGTTACCTTCTGGATGGAAAATGACATAACCCCTGTCACGCCTCTTAAAAACTTGGCAATGTTTTCAGAGAACTGAGGGCTTTGCTGTTAAGAGATTGCCGTTTAAATCTAGACGGATGGGTCTCAGCAATGCAGTTAAACAGAAGTTCTGCTTTACATTACTGGTAATATTACTTTAAATCATTAGAATTTCAAAACACAGTTTGCTATTCATTATGGATGCCGAGTTTCGTTTGTTGTTTGATTTTTCACTTAGACTGGATGGGAAAAATAGGTTCATCATTTTCACTTTCAGGTTCCATCTCTGAAGAAAATAAGCTGTGACTAACAATAGTTATTAGTGGCTTGTCTCCACTGCCCATACCTCAATCATCGTTATTAAATGTGATTGATTAAAAGCATTTGCATGGCTGTTCCAGAAGGCGCTTTTGGAAGTGGGGTAGATTGACACATAAGGACACTTGTCTTGGCAAGAGAAAGGACTGGTGTTTTTCTAAACCAGAATGTACCTTATAGTGATCCTCATCTTCAGCCTGTTCAAGTCAGTGTCACAATAACGAGTAGCAAATGGGAGTGCTTGCACTGGAATACAGAGAGAAGCCTGGACTGAACACGGGCAAGTGCCAGGGCAGACTGAGATTAGACACAGGGATTCTTTATCATGTGTTGTCCAAGCAGGAACGTCCCAGAGAAGGCAAGGATAGCAGCACCTTCATTGTGGCTATTTATTTCCACATGCACATACTCACATTTGCTATAGCATTCAAAAATCCGTGGTTTTATTAAAAGCTGAGTACACCTGGAAGTTTTCCAAGATTCTCCAGACTCACTTGTACTTTGAGAAATGCCATTACTTGTAAAAAAAGTTTGTCAATTCCCAAATGTGTTTCTTCTTTGAAAGACAGAGTGTTCTCTGGACTGACACCCACCAAATCTCACAAAAGAAAGACGGTAGCATATTTCATGCTGCTTTTTTGTCGTTGGTAGGGGAAAATAAACCTAAAACTGAATGGAGAAAACAGATCCCTCCCTATTAAATTTGGGTGGCAGTTGTGTTAAATATCTGTAACAGAGTGGCGTTTGAATGAAACATTAATATTTTAAATTAGTTCAGTAACAGCAGAAGTAATATAAAATATAGGAATAAATCCAAGAAACAGCAATAAACAGTAGGTGCTGGCATGAAAATAGAATTCATTGTGCAAGAATGGTTAATGCCTTACAGAAACTTATTAAGAGAGTGTGAAAGGCATATGCTAGGATAATCTTGGCATTAAAATAAAAATAGATTAAAAAGAGCAAAAAAGAGAATAATATAACATTAAATCCAGTCAAAATCTTTAGGTGTCATAGGTAACTTATTGTGAAAGAAGAGATAAAACCTGGGAGAATTTATCTGCAGTAGAAATTACAGAAAGAACATTAGAAATATTCAAAAGAAAGTCTAAAAGCCTTTTGCAGAGTATCACGTGTTTTGATTTATCTCAAAGTTTCCTCATTCTTTTAACACTTCCAATTTGACAGAAGCATTTGAGGGTTATATAATAATGTGTTTTACCACCGTTTCTGCATAATAAAGTAATTGCTCTATTAGAGGAGCATTAGTGAGAGGAGCAAGTGACACAAAGGAACTTCGTATCAAGAGGAACTTCTGCACAAGGACAAGCTTTTCTTTGAGAACATTGAGAGAACTTTGGTGTGAAAAGAGAAAAGAGAGGAAAAAAGCAGTTTACTTTGCCAACAGTATCCAAGATATTGAAGTCTGTCAGGGCATAATTCCTGCGGATATCTGGACGTGAATATATTTTATTGGAGTGACACATGAATAAGGTGGCACCGAGATGAACAACCTTGCTCTGAACTTAGGTGAAACACCTCTGAGTCTTTTTGACACAGCAAGTAAAACGTCCTCTGGAAAAAGATCAGGTCATGGTCTATGTGCTTCCTAATTCCTGTATGGATTAATTAAATGTAGCATCTTCCTCATCCCTCAGCACAAGGATGAATCTCTTTTCAAATAGCTCTGGGACCCACTGGTAGGGAGTAGCTCTTTTTTCTCCCAGTCTGGCATCAGTATTCCTTGCAGGGGATAGTTTTTTTCACTGCACTTACTTCTGGGAAGTTGGGAGGAGAAGACTGATCTCAAGGAAGGAAAACTTTGATCTCCCCACAAATAAATGGAAGTAAGTGTGTGATTGAGAGCCACAGTACTTCTGTGCACACAGCGTTTCTGCTTCATTTTGTTGTAATAGCTATCCTGGCTCTGCCAGCCATCCTCTTAGGTAGTGACTAAGTGAAGTTCCCACCACAGGGTGATATTTCCCACCAGGAAAATAAGAAACAATCTGATCTTGATGAGGGATGCTGTTGGGCAGGTGTTACCTAATATTTGTGAAGAAGTCTGTGATCCTCTGATGAAAGGTGTTATGTTAGTGCAATTTATTGCATTAAATTTAGTAAGATTCCTTGGCATAGATGATTTCCACCATCTTATTCACCAAGTTATTTTGGCTAGAGATCAGCTCAAGCCAAGCTGTTTCATCTCAACACCTTCAGCGTTTTGAAGACTTTGGGATGTAAGTTTGGAGTTTGCCCATCTCTGCCTTGAAGCAGTCCAGTCCTGCGGAGTGTAGCCTGTATCCTTTGAGAAGAAGTCCTGAAGCCCAGTGAATAGGAGCAAAGCCCTGTCTATTTGCATGTTAGAAGTTTGCTTTGAGGCACTACTCCTGCTCAGCCACCTGGATGAGCTGCCACCCGTTGTGAAAGGTTGGAATAATTGCACCCAGCAGTGCTCTGGTGTGTTGTTGAAAAAGATGTTCCAGGTTATCACACCCAAGTGCAAACAAGGGTGAGAAGAAACCAGACCTTCAGGTCATTGCAAGCCATGAAAAAAGCCACCCACCTGATTGCAGCAGGCCAGAGGGAGGGACATTTTTAATGAGTACTTGCTATATTCTCTGATATCAACCCCATAATTTCTGCTTTGGGCTTGGCTTGGCGTGAAGCATCAGTAGGGAAGGAAATGTCTGGCGCTTGGCTCAGTGGGGTGCTCGCCATGCCTCACAGGGGTGGCCAGGGCCAGCGAGAGGGACTTGTCTCCAAGGCTTGGGAACAGGAGCAAGAAGTTGCCTGGCCACGTGTCCTGTCCCTGGAGGTCCCTTGGCTGCCCTGGGTACAGTTTGAGGGCTACGTGATCCCCCACAGCTGCGGACGCCTTTCTCCCAGGATTAAAGAGGTCACTTAGGACACTCCCTGAGCAGCAAGGTCCTCCTCTGCGGGGCTTTAAATAGCCCCTTTTCCTTCCATGTCTCCTCTGAGTTTCCTGGCTTGCTCAGGCCTATCTGACTCCTCAGAAGAGGAAATCCAGATTTGGACAAAGAAATGCACGTACTGTTTACCACAGAGGATGGTGACTCCTGTGGTGATGCTGAGGATGTTTGGTTGGGTATTTTGGGGGCAGGGGCAACTTGACCATAATTTCTTGGGATCTTTCTAAAGCTAGCTGATGGTAGTATTGTTAAGAAGGTGCTCCACTTATGGCAAAATTCAGACTATAATCACTTTAATTGGAATCCTCCCTTACTTTGGGGTTGCCTACTGATATTTTCAGAGGTCCTTGAACTCTTTTTCCCCCCATAAGCCTCCCATGTAACAAATACTGTGGATAATAACCTTCCAACAAGAAGAAATCACAGTTAGCCAGCTGAATATTGAGGCTGAGGATGGGAGCATACAGACAAGAAACTCTCCAGGGCATTTTGCTTTCTTATTTAAGTGTGAATTTTTAGCTCGTCTTAAATTAGAAAAAGCAATTTACTCTGACAAAGCACAGAACACAAGGCACCAAACCTGGCTTCACAGTTATTGTAAGACTGGATAGTCAGCTGTGGGAAGAAGATATCCAGCTGGCAAATCCATAATGCCAGCGGTGAGTGGCTGTGCCCAGCAGTTGGGGTTGGTAGGCACCTCTACCTTGCTGGCAGAGGACTCTGATTTAACCATTAAGAGAGTAGTTAGAACTCAATATTTTCTAGAGGTCTCAGGAGACAGTGAGGACTAATGCTGCTCAGCCTCTAACCTGCTCTTGTTTTTAGCCAGTATTAATTTTGCACCAGAATTTCTCTTCAATAGGCTTTGAGTGCAGAGAGTGAGAGATCTAATTTGCAGATGTAAGCCTCATTACACAGACAGTTGGGCTGCTGACTGCTATTTGTGTGAGCAAATTTATCAAGGGAAAGAGAAGAGAGGAGGATATATTTTGGACAGGTCAAATCCTGCTTCCGTATTTAGAAACAGGCTATTTAGAAACAAACAAACAAGTAAACAAACAAACCCTGGAACTGGACATCCTATTCCTTAGTCTCACTAAAAAAGACCCAGACAAACAGGCCTGGGAGTTTTTTAGCCCAGTGCAGCAGTACCTTTTCTTTAAAATTAGACCATTTTGTCTTGTTTTTTTGTTTGGGAGTTTTTTCCTAAGCAGTCACACAGCTTTGTGAGACAATTTAACAATTAATTTAAAAGATGTATTGGTAGAAATCATGTTGTGCGTTGTCTTGCAAGAGCGACTTCTTTCATTTTGCATTCATTATTTTTGTGATTGGAATAACTGCTTTGTATTTCTTCCTCCAAATAACATATTTATCAGTAAATCTCGCACCGCACAAATTAATGCTGAGTGATTTCTTTCTGAGCGTCCTCCTTTTTTCAGCATTAATGTTTAGACTCCCAACAAACCCTCTCAGTAGGTTGTGTGTCTCATTCGGAGAAATACTTGCCTTTGGGCAAAAGACTGAGTTTATGGGAAGTTTTTGTTTGAAGGCAGTGCTGGAAGGGGAATGGCACTGATGGCTTCTATCCTCCAGGCGGGACACGAAAAATCCCACCTCTGTTGGGTTTCTGAGTCTTGTGGAAAACATCCCTGGAGATTTCCCTGAGGTTACCTGTTACTGTGGCTTAGTAGCAATTTTATAATCTTCTCTTGAGTAAATAACAGCTGGTCTTGGCATGTTCCCAGGAGCAGGACAAGGAGACAGGAGCTGTTCCCTGCTTAATTGTGGGTCAGTGAAATAACCCGAGCTGCCAGTCAGAAGTGTTGGGATCGAGCTGTTTTCCTCCAAGCCCAATGTCACCAATTAATCACTTGCTGCCTGTAACGTATCAATGACGATGTGCTGGGGTATTTTTTTATTCCTGGATTTCTCCATCCTCCTGCTATTTATCTCTGAGGAGCTTCCACCAGGCTAACCCCCGTGTTTCAGGGATTAGTTCCCAGAAAAAGCTCAGAGAGGAGCTCTCAGCCAGGAGCTGATTAAATGCATCTGAGCTCAGCCCTGTGATACTCCTGGTTGGGTGAAGAAGACAGAAAGCTTTGCTGGAGTAAGACTAAGAGAGATGAGGGGCTCTGACCAAAAAGTACAGCCATGCTTGATATTTAAAGTGATGTTTTTGCTTCTTTAGCCTTTGTCCAGCCACAAGCTGTGAAAGGAAACTACAGGCTGTTGTTAATAGGAAACAATTTGGCTCTTACTGTAAATCCTTTTAGTGAAATCCTGCAGGAGGTCAGCGATTTCATAATCTAACTTAAGCCTCTGGGAACTTTGCTCTGCTCTATTCCACCCATATACAACAAATGTATCTTCATTAGTATGGGCACATGTAGATGCTGAATCTAACATTTGTAAGGGCTGGCAGGAATGGAAAATACTTAGCAAGAGGAATTTTACTTCTCTCCTCTCTTTGGTTATGGTTTGTTCTTAAACCATCAAACATCTCTTTCAATAAAAATAACTAATGTGTTTATTTTTACCAGTGCTGGGTAAGAAATTTGCATTAAAGAAATTACTCTATTCATCTTTTTTAGATCAGGCACAAGTTGTGATTTTCTCATTTGTACTTACTGTTCAAAAAAATTTACTGAATATTTTTTATGAATGAATATGTTGGCAGTTCATCCACAAAGGGTTTGTTATGTGTATTAATTTAAACAATTGATTCTAGCAGATTTTAATGTCCAAATATCTTTGATGACTTTGACAACCCAAAGGTAATTCGTCAAAATCTGAGCTGTTTCTTTTCAACAGGCAAGTTGCCATCTAGCAAGACAATAGCAACTTTAGGTTGTTTTATTTTCTGTATTGTCTTGCTATTATAAATGGGAGCTGTGTTCTTCTGCAGAAGTCTGTATTATTCAGTGGTGCTACTAAAGTTACTGGGAAATATGTTAGAATTTGTAATGGCACTGGGGTTTTATCCACTGTTTCAGCCAACCCATGAGTCATCCAACTCCTTCACTAGCGTGCAGGAGGAAGGGGAGCAATGAAGCACCAACACAGAATTTTAGTGTTAAAATATCAAGAGTAAACACTCAGGTAAAATATTTGGCAATATCACCCAGCTTTAATGTTCACATTTTAAAGGTTGATCTTTCATGCTCCCTGAATTTCTTTGTTTGCCTGAGTCCCTGGATAAAGTGCATGGAAAGTCAGAGGATATCTTATGTCATCACTATTTGTGTTAATGGCTTAGGAACCCACAATCCAATCAGTTAAAATAAACAACCCAGTGTAATAGGAGCATAAATCAATGAAGACTTCATTACTGAAACCTTAATGTGTAATCCATCCACCTACAGAGGAAAGGGATACTGAGAGGCAGCAAGACAAAACCAGAGGACAGTCTGATTTAGGCAACCCTGATGTTTAAAAAGCTGTTGATAAGAGTAAGTCTTCCTGGAGTCAGTAAATTTGATGGATACTCATCACTCCCGACAACCTGCCCCTGATTATTAAGTCCCTATGCTAAAAAATGCCAAGAAACTCTGGGGAAGAGAACTCTGAATGTTCTTTGTTTAGTCTGGGAGACTTGAGACAGCTCAAATGAACAAAGACATGAATGAGGAAAATTAATATAGGACTAAAACTATATATCTTGCCCAAGAGTAATGGTGTTCAGAACTGCTCTGACCCTGCTGCAGACTTTCCTTGCTGTGTGGTCCCTTGAGCCAGTAGCACAAATCTGGACTCCTCTAAGGTGAGGGTGGCAATACTTGGTGAACCAAGAGTTACTGGATTTCATTGAAGCCACGTATTCTGTTTGTCTTGGCTCTGAAAGGAGCGGTAATCCCACCACACCGAGCCTTTTGATTTCAACATGGATCTTAAAAGGGCTGAACTTTTATGTTCAGTGCTGAGATCTCTGCTTGTTGAGTTAGTAACGAATAGAAACAGCAGGCTCTCTCTCTGGGCACGGGCCAGCTCTGAGGTGGGGATGAGCCAGGCACTTTGCCTGTTGGTTTTAGCTAAGAGTAAAAGCAAGGTGAGCCTTTAGAAAGCCATCAGTGCTCACAGACCCTCCTCAACTGAGTCCCATTTCAGAAGTGAGTCTCTGCTTGTTTGCTGCAATCTCATCCTCACCTGACTCTTCTTCTTTTCTCCATTCCCCTTCCCTGACCACATCTTGTTCTTTTCTCTCATCCCCTTGCTGATACCTCTTGTTCCTGTGGCTCTTTTATGCCACCATGAAATATGTATTGAGCAGTGAAACTTCGGTAGAACTGCTAATTGGCCAAAACCAGTATGATGGAAAACCTTGTTTTTCAGAGATTTGGAGCTTGTTTTTGTTAATAATTATGACAAAAAAAAAAAAGAAATTAAGAATACACACAAGGTTTAGGATACAGAAGCTAGGAAACATTGGCACTACTGTAGTTATTCCATGGAGAAAATGGCACATTACAGTTTGCCAATACAGAAGGAGATTTGGTTGCAGGGAGCTGCCAAGCATCCTACAGGATTTCTGTGACGGGGTGGAAATCTGTTTCTTCAGGCTGGCAGTCACCTTCTCTGACTGCAGACTGATCATTTTCCTGCTCTATGCTCATGTCTCACTCCATGCATACCCTCTTCAGCTGTAACAAAGGAGGAGGTATGAACTGCAGCTCCCTAATTAGCTACACAGTCCTCAGCACCTTGTCAGTTTGTGCTGTGACTTTTTCAGGGATCAGCTGGGAAAAAAGTGTCCACTTGCATTAACAGTCATTATTACAGATATGAATTAGATTTTCCCTAATATTCCTTCTAGACTTTCTTTTTTGCTAGGTGTTACTTCTCACCTCCTTGTCTTAAATATTCAGTTGCATAATGTTAAATGTGTCAGAGAATGGTTGAATCAATTTGACTGGTAAAATGATCACATATATCCAGAACATATAACAGGTTAGTTTAAGTTACCAGGTAGCTTAGGTTTCTGAAGCAGTTCAACATTCAGAAATATAGGAGCCATATATTTGTGAGATGTTATCTTATTGTCATAATTTAACTGAAAATAAAGTTATTCCATTATAGTTTACATGATCCTGAGGTTCTTTGGGACCAAGGCTACTCAAATGCAAGTCTTGTATTATATTAGAAATTGTGTGGTGTTGTATCTGTTCAGAAATTAAGACACCCAGGACTTAACCTAAATCCCTCAAATTGCAATACAGACTGGTGATTAATTCTTGAATCACAGCAGTGAAATCTGTTTGGAGGAGGATTAAAGAAGGGGTCTAGTGCATCACACAGATGGATGGTAGATATCATGTGTTTCCTTCTCCTCAAGTGCATTATATCTTATTTCCTCTACTGAAAAATTTAAAGTGACTCTAAAGCAGAATGTGTCATGTCAAAGAGTGGTGGTAACTTAGTCTTAAAATTAAATTATATTAGTTTAAAAATAAGCTTAGGAATTTTTCTTCTCCTCAGATTCAAGGCTTCCACGTGGCTGTAGCTGCAAAGACAGGAGAATTTTCTTGTAGATGGGATGGATATAATTTAAATATATTGTTCTTCAACTCCAGTAATAAGAGATGCTGTCATGGAAAACCACCTCACATTCAGCATTTCTATGTGATACAGAATTTCCTCAACTTTGGGGTAGCCAGATCAAACCAAAAAAGAGATTTTTAGTTCAGAATTCAGATGTAAGTTCTACAGAAATGCTCCTGTGTATTAAATACTGTGTACTATGATCTGTCAGAGGCTTTTAAAATGTGCTATCAATATGTTTCCACATATTCACTGTCCAGATGGCACAAAATTGCTCAGTATCCAAACAAGGATCTCAGGGCCTCTGCACTGCGTGATGCACTGCAGCCCTGTGCAGCAGGAAGTGCCCTGCTCTGAACTGATCCCTAAATGTGGTGTGTTTCTGTTTCAGAGCTCCTGTGACAAGGATGTCATCCTGAACATTCTCAGCGTCCTCACTGACTTGCTGTCTCTGGGTAAGGAAGCAAAGATCTGGGGCAGAGGATGTGGGCAAGGGCAGAAAAGGAGGTCCTCAAGTAAGTCAGGGAATTCATATTTGCGTTTAAACTTGGCCAGATGTTTGCAAGGTAAAAAAAATATAAATTGTATCTATAGATAAGCAGTCCTTAGTCCTGTGTTTGGAAAACTGAGCTTATTCCGTGTGTTAAAGGAAAAAAAAAGAGACTCAGAGAAAGTTTCAATTTTTTCTTTATAGTTTTGAAGATGCCCATGGGTTGCAAAGCATTTCATAATCCCTGGCAGTCAACCACTGGAAATGTTCACCAGTGCCATTGGAGAGAGGGCTGTGAGACAGGGAAAGGAACCTGACTTTTCAGAGCCCAGGGACCCTCTAATGCAGAGGGTTCAGCCTCTCCAAAAGGCCCTTCTACCTTGGGGCTGCAGGGAATGGATGTCACTTTATGTGCTCAAAGCTGCATGAAAAAATAAGTGTATTGGCAAAAGAACTGGGAAAAAAAAAAATCAAGTTCCCTTTCCTTTCTGCTCCACCAGAAAAACATCATCTGCTAAACAATTCCCAACCCAACTAAGTTGTCAGGCTGTGGGGGCTGCGTTGGTGAGTGCTGGATCCTCGTGGGTCCCCCACTCCTGGAAGCCCCACCAGAGACATCACCTGTCCATTTGGGCCTCTCTTTGGAGCCCTGCTTCCCTGTGCCTCAGCTGGGTGGAAGGATGGCCTCCATGGAGAATAGGGGGTCCTACCCTCATCCAGGAACTGAATGAGCAGCATCCCCCAGCCACGGAGCCTGGATCAATGTTTGTTAACACAGTCAGGCTCCCAGGGTTAGAGTGTGGTTTCTTTGGAGACCTACATTTATTTGAAAGCTGTCCCCAAGGCTTCCCTAGGATTCCTTTTCATTTGGCAGAAGCCCAGTGCAGCTTTAGTTCTTTCCTTGTTTAATTTCCAGTATCTTAGAAAAGATCACTGAGCCTTTTGCTGCTTTGAAACCTGTCGGTGTCTCTGCTTATTCTTCTCTGCCACATTTCAATGCACAGTGAGAAACTTCTGCAGCATGTGGGTTTGGAGACACATCAACTGTTGTGGTAACAGGCAGCACAGCACAGAGTTCCACCATGCAGCCACCAGCCGTGTGTCCTGGGATCCATGGCCAGTTCTGCGAATGCTTGTGCGTTCACAGCTCTCAAATATTGTCCGAAGGCCTTCGAAGCTCCGTGTGCTCCTTGCAGACTGAGGGTTTGTGGCAGCTGTGGCTCCGGGAAGGGATGCTCTGAGCAGTCTCCTCTTTTCCCCAGGCACTGGACGGAGAATTCACTACGTGATCAGCAAAGGGGGCAGCGAGGCTTTGCTGCAGGCCCTGGCCAAGGCTGCCCGGACAGAGCCGCCCGACCACGGCACCCTCCTGCCCCTGCTGCGGCTGCTGGCCAGGGTGGGCCAACGAGGTACTGCTGAGTGCTGGGGGCTTCTTGAGGGGGCCATAACTAAGGATGACCTCACTGTGGCCTTCCAGTAGTTAAAGGGGACAGACTTTTTGGTAGGGCCTGTTGCTACAGGACAATGAGTAAGGGTTTTAAACTGAAACAGGGTAGATCCAGACCAGACATAAGGAAGAAATATTTTATGATGAGGATGGTGGGGCACTGGCATGGGTTGCCCAAAGAGGTGGTGGATGCTCCATCCCTGGAAACATTCAAGGTCAGGTCGGACAGGGCTTTGAGCAACCTTGTCTAGTGCGACTCATTGCACGGGGTTTGGACTAGGTGGTCTTTAAAGGTCTCTTCAATCCAAACTGTTCTGTGATTCATCTACGGTGACTTAAAGTAAATCCCGTGTTTTTCTGTTTCCAGCAAGATTAATACTGATTTAACTCATTGATATATTTGAATGCCTTTGTTACGAGGTTTTTGAGTTACAAAGTTTGGTGGAAATACGTTTAGCAGCACTGCTGCAATGACCCGGCCTTTGCAACAGTTTAATTCTTATTTGCTTTTCACAGACAGGAAGTTTGGGCTGAAAGTGCAGAAGGCAGAAGCCACTGATATAATCCTGAGCTTGACAAGAAGAAACCTGGGCCACCACCTGCACCTCACCCACTGCCTCTGGGTCCTGCGGGTTTGTGCTTCTAATGGTGAGTGCCAGGATTTTCCTCTTTTCCTCTGTGTGACAACCTCCAGGGTTCTTTTTCAGTCATTTCAATGCAAAGAAACATTATTCCTGGTAGGGTTAGTGCCTGCATGCACCATTAATATACAGAAAAGCACAAAAGCCAGAACAACCTTAGAAAAAGGTGCTCCTCAAGGGGCCTATGCAGCCTTTACAGTGCATTTCATCTGCAAGCTATGGAAATAAAAGTGCTGTAGTGAAAAATATTCATGGCAAAGATCTCCTATTCTGGAATATAGACAGCCAATTCTTTTGCTCTGAGACTTGGGTACCTTAAGTCTCTATACAGTTCCCATTACCATAACAGCCAAATGTCTCACTATTGTTGATTGTATTGATCCTCAGAGCAGCTCCATGAGGGTGGAGAAGCAGAGAGAGAGAGAAATCGGTTACTTATTCAAGGTCCCCCAGGAAGCAGATTTTAGATCCTGTTCTTTTGACTAGTATCCCCTCAGATGTGCACTCTTCCAGCTTTTCTTGCTTGGCAATGCCCTCATGTTAAATGATTCAAGCAATGGGATTTCCAGTATTCTCTCCCGGGATCATTACAGATGCATACAGGCTTTCCCTGCTATAAAGCACTGAGCTGATCAGCACAAATTTCCCTTTGCTCACTCTAACCCTTTCCTCTCCTTCCCTACATCCCTCACCCAGCAGATAATTCTTGATGGCCATCCTGTCTGCAGTCTGCTATGTGCATCCTGAGATTTAGTTCTCCTGGCTCCCAGCCCTGCAGGTCCCTTCTGCCTGGACAGGAGCTGGTTTCATGCTTTGGGCTTTCTCAGGCAAGCAGCCAAGCCTCAACACTCAACCCCTCTCCCCGTGATAAACAGTATTTGAAAGTTTGAGTGTGGCTGAAAATACAGCCAAAGCCAGAAGATGAAGTGAGCCTTTATTTGGGTTTCACAGCTGTGCAGTGACCCTGTGCTGCCTCCCACCCAAAATAATGATCTGCCCACTTCCCTGCTCCCTGCTTCAGTGCACCTGCCCTCCAGTTCAGCTGCTGTTTCTGCAGAGGTTTTAGGATGCAGCCTGGCCTCCTTTCTGTTAAGTCAGACCCCAGCATCCCAGCTCTGCACCTTTGCTGGTGCATCTCTGTTACTCTCCAGGTATCTTCAGCACTCTCCATTAATGACGCTGACTTTGTGGGTTCTGTGGCCCAGCTGGGAAGCTGCAGGGGAGGTTAGATGAAAATCTGTGGGGATGTGATACCAAACCAGGGAGTTGCATGTTCCTAACCTTAAAAACTATGTTTATGGAATGGAACTAAAGGGAAGTCAGAACCATGTAAAACTCTTGAGAGTGCTTAGGCGTGAAAGCAGTAAAGATGAGTCTCACCTCATGCCCCACTCTGGGCTGCTCCTTTCACTGCCACCAGGTGTTTGTGGCTGCCCACATCCTGCTCTGGAGCAGGATGAGTTAGAGCAGCCTTGTCCAGCACCCTGTCTCTAATGAATTGCCAGCCAGTGTGAATGTAGCTGGCAGGCCTTGCAAGGCTTTCCATCACAGGACAGCTTGGCAGGGACACGGTAGGACAGCAGGAGATGATGGGCCCTCTGGCAGCTCTCTGATGACCACTGGGAGATATCTACAAAAGAGCCAAAAGCCGGCAGTGGGCAGGCAGCCAGGGCTCCTTCTGGCTGCTGTTGATTACTGATCCTTTCACCTTGGTTGCTTCCATTCAATATTTCAGGGCTGTATTTTTTCCTTCATTACACGGAGATATCCTGTCTCATAGTGGGGAGGCCTGGCTAAACACCTGGGCTATGCATTAGGTATTGAAACTGATTGCAAAATCCATCTATAAAAGTTCCTAGTGTGTTAAAAAGTGAAGGATTAAAGGGAAAATTGGCCTAGATGAAATTAAACTGCATTCAGAAGCACCCAAAACCCACTTCCACTCTGCTGAATAATAGCACAGAAACAAAACTCTGCCCTCTAAGCCCCTATGAAATGAACTGTCATTGAGTTGCATGTGGGAAATATATGATGAATTTGAACTCTGTCATCTTTTCTGGGAGGAGACCCTATTTGATTATGATTTGTTCTCTGGAGAGTACAATGTCTACAGGAAAAGGGGCTTTGGGGAAATTGGGAAAGAGCTGCAGGACTGGTTTTGCACCTGATTTTGGCTCAGGTTGTGTCCACAGACAGCTTTGTGCTTCACTTTCTGTGTTTGTAAGGGGACCTGTGGAGTCCAGATGGGAGCCCAGAGGGCTCACAGCCCCAGGGGCAGCTACTCTTCCCCACATCTCTTCTAAGCAATGTTGCCAGCTGCCTGCTTCAGAGCTGACTGCTTTTTCCTTTTATTGCCATAGTTACCACGGGAACTATGCTTGGCATCAATGGAGCCATGGAGCTGCTTTTCAAAGTCATCACTCCCTACAGCAAGAGACACGTCAGGACGGTCAGGTAGGCAGTAGCCCCAAGGGAACTCATCTTTCCAGGACAGCAAGAAATAAAATTTTGGTTCCACTTGAAGAGGCAAAGAAATCAGAAGTGTATGCAGTTTCCACTCACTTTAAATCTGCAGTGTTTTTTAAGAGGCAGAAATAGCTCCCCAAAGGACACGTTAATGCTGTGATTCATCATATGATTCATGCTGGTGGCCCTTTATTTGTAGTGTGCTCTAGACAGCGATGGCAGCTTGATTGCAAGGTACCATCCTTCATCTCCCAGCCACAACTGGGTTTTGAGAAGCATGTGCTGGCAGCAGACAGGACACTCCTGCCTCCCCCTCAGCAAGAACCTCCTGCCACCACCAGTCTGGGGTTAGGTAAAGTGGAATCATGGAAGTGGTGTCTCATTCTCCATTTGCAGAGAGTCATGACCAGGTCATCATGATATTTTTGAAGTATGACAGTTCTTACTACTATTAATGTGCGTCTGCTTTTAAGCCCATCCCACATATTTCAAATAGTTCTTTTCTGAAGACAGCAAGTCCATTTTATATCTTCATCTTAATGCTGAATGTTAGTCCCCAAGCTGTCTGTTCTGACCACTTCCTCAGATGCCTTTCAAGGCAAACTTTACAACAGCACAACACGTATCTGTGGCTTGCTCTTTAAAAGCAGGAGGAAGAATTTACTGCTGTGAGCTGTCCCCACACAATCCTGTTTGCTTAAGCCACACAGAACCTGCCAGTTCTCCTGCTGAGACATGCAATGGCTCGTGGGGCACAGTCCCTACTTGCTCAGGCATGATTCAACAAGGGCATAGCAGCATTCAGCCAGTTCTGGCTTCTGCATGGACCTGGCATGGGTGAGGTCCATGGCTGGTGGTTACTGAGGAAGCAGGCAGAGCACGAGGTGAGAAGGATGGACAGACACGGCATCCTCAGTAAAGTTTGGCCGCTGCTTGCTTAGCTGTGGTTCAAGTGGGGGCCAGTCACCCTGGATGCATTAAATAATGTCCATTCTTTTGTTACCATCAAAGACTGATACCAGCTCTCTCAATATCACCAGTTACACAATATACTGCATGGGAAGGAATTTGAATTAATTTCCACCAGCCACGAGTGCTGAAGCTGCACATCAACACACAGTACTGCTTGTTAAATGCAGCATTCTTCCAGTTCCTCTGCCTACACGTCTGGAGATACGCAATTTTTTGGACAGTTTGCTTTTCTAAATAAGATACTGAGGGGCCCCAGCAGATGCACAACTTCCTGCAGCTGCCTTGTTGATGGGAGCCAACTCACTTTTGCCTGTGCTTTTGGCTTTCTAGCACAGTGCCAAGTACCTGGAACTGCTTCACAGCTTCAGTTCTGTCTCAGACAAAGTACCTGAGACTCCTCTACGTGGTGATACCAGGATGTTTCCTACACAGAGGTCTGGATATTACCCAACTCAAAGAATATTACCACTAAGATATTATTCCTAGGATATCTAAGCATCCCTCAACATTCCCCTCAGGCCTCATGTAATAACTTTAAGATTTAGTCAGCCTGGAGAACTGCTTTATGTATGACAGGGGTGCCCAGGATGAGTTAGACCCAGAACTGGGCTCAGTTTCTGAGGCAATCAAAAGTGATTGATGAGTCCAAACCCATGCTTAACTAAGCAAATTCGACTCAATTCCCTGCTTTCCTTCCCATGGAAGTGTTGGCTGTGATTAGACCAGTGTTAGTTCTGCTTCTGTGATGCGCCAGGGTCTGTGTGTGATGGGACTTGGGCCTGTGTCAGTCTTCTGTTAAGCAATGGGACTGGCTGCCTAAAGGCTTTTAAAATGAATTTTGTGCAAAAGTGCTTTATTTTCCATTGACTGCTTCCCATGGGGGAAGTGGAAAACTTGGTATCTGTCACACCTTTCTAGCCTGGCTTCTTGCTGAGATTTATTTGGAGATGCAGGGAGTGCTGCTGAGGGTTGCTGTGAATGTAGGCTGTAAAGTGCTCTAAAATACTTCTAAGGGAAACAACCTTCAGAGAAACACGCTGCTTTTGATTTCAATGATTTCACATTGTCAATATGCAATATTTAGCTTTTACTTCCTTTTATCTGGTGTACAAGGATGGTTTTGAACTCTTCTGTGGACATTTTTTTCCATTTGGAACACAGACACAACCACCAGAAAAGAAAACTCAGAATTGCCTTCAGTAAAGCCCATTTTATTGCTAATAAGCCTTTTTATTTATTACTGAAAAGCTTGAATTTATTTTTCAATTAAAAAAGGCATCTTATGCATTAATTTTTGTCTACCTGAGCTTTCTCACTGCTAGTTCAGTTTCCTAATTTTATTTCCTAAAATACCTGTGCTCTTCTTAAAACACATTTTTCATGGGTGTGCAAACAGAGCACACAATCTTTGCTGGGACCCAGCTCACAGGAAAAGGTGATACGGTTCCCACCTGCTCTTGGTCTGATGAACAAGAACCATAAATCAGCTCAGGCCTGGCGGTCACTCAGCTGGACTGCCCGGGGCTCAGAGCTGTGCCTTTTGTTTCATAACTGGGGGCAGCTGAGAAGGTCAGTGCCACAGTGGAGACAGCCTGTTTTACATCAGAAGAACCACACACACCTCTTCTGTTTTAAAACACAATTGCAACCCATTAAAAGGCTCTAGGGTCTTGTTAGTCAGTGGGGGAATTCTGTTTGCTTGCAGTTTGCTTGGAAGAGCTGCTTTCATTGTGGAAAGTGGCTTCAGAAGATATTGTTGGCAAGAATTTAGCTCTTAAGACCAGAAGAACAGACTGTAGAGTGGGTTTCAGATCTTCTCTTGCAGCATTAGCAAATGCCTGGAATAGCTACAGTCTGAAAGCCCTAAGCATCTCTGCATCAGAAAATGGAGGTGGGTACATGTGGGCAAAATGTCCTTCCATGACTTGAGTTGCTCTAGCTAAAAATTTATGAGGTGACGAGTAGGGAGCTTATGGATGAGTTTTCTGAGCTGGGGAGAAAGGATAATAAGGGCTCACGTTCTTTGCCCAGCTCAGGTTGTGCTCTCAGCTATTGGATACTGGTGCAGCTCTTCCCAAAGTGGCTGTGGCTATGCTGAAATTGGGAATGTGGTATTTTGGTGTGGTTCTTGGTCACAAAAACCTCTGCTTCTTTTTGTCTATCAATATGGAAATTGTAGAGAGCACCAGCCTCTAACCTGCCCACAGAGGAAAACTCCAATGTTGTCCCAGAAATCCTCTGACCCGCCCTTTGTATTTGCTCTTGATACCTTCTCCCCACCTCATAACTATGTGCCACCACGGTTTGCCTTTTTGCTGGGAAGGAACAGCTGGCAACTGTGGGAGCTGAGATTACCCTGGCTGTCTGATCAGCTGCCAGGAATGCAGCATTGAAAATGCACCCCTTCTCTGGTGGGTACACCCGTGTTCCCCTGTCCCGGGCAGCAGCAGGGCCAAGGTCACTTTAAGAATCTGCCCTGGAGAGTGCCCTGGGAGAGCTATTTATTTAGCCCGCTAAGATGTGGAAACAAGATACATAGTTCTATTTATTTTTCCCAGTGGCAAAGCTCTGGGGTATTTAGAAATAGTCTCCCCATGTTCCAATTGACCTTTTCTGGGTACATGCCAAGTAGCTCTGATTCCCCTGAGACTGTGACTCATGGACTTTATTGGCTTTAGTTAGGCATTTGAGGTCTTCAGGTTGCTGGTGCCATGACTGTGGATCTCTCCAGAACTATCCATGTCTGAGGTAAAAGCTCATGGAGCTATCCATGGAGAAAACATGGAACTCTCTGAGGTGTAGAGAACTCTTGAGTCAACCACTGAGAAATCCAAGTGAGTCAGAGACTCAAGGCTGTCTTGCTCACCTCTCATGATGCTGTGCTGCAGAGAAAGTTTTCTGATACCTTTTACAGGGACAATTTTAAATAAAGGCAGATGATGCTCTGTTTTTCTCAGTTCTGTTTATGTCAGTAGCTGGGATATCTGATAGGAGTGTGTGTGGGATGCTCAAATCTTCACTCTATCAACACCTTCTCTAATGTAGCATTTCTGATACCTCAGTGCAATGGTCACTGCTCTTTTCACCTTTCATCATTGTTATTCCCTGTATGTTCCACAGCTTCTGCCCCTCTCCTGCTTTCCAGTGTCCCTTTCAACACTGTTGCTTGTTTTTCCAACTCACTTGTTCTGGGAGGTATCTGGATGTGTTGTGGGCTGTGGAATGTGACGGTGGAAGGTGTTTGCTCTCTAGTCAGCCAGGAGCCGGGTCACTTCTGCATGACTCTCCAGGTTGTCAGGCACCAGGTATCTTCACCGGTGGCTTTGGAGGCCGTGAGTTGTCTGTGGCTACATGTTGTGCAGGCTCTTCTAGGACTCCTCATGTTGAAGATAGAGTATCAAAGAGGCTGAAAATAAAACCCTCAGAATTTATTCTCCTTTCTATATGAGGAAGACCTGTGCTTTAGAAGACGACAAATGGTGGGGTGCCTCAGTCGTTCCCTCCATTATGTTCTCCTTTTCTGCTGTTAAAAGCTTGGTGCACAGTTTTATTAAAGCAATTTGGACAGCCTTTTAAAATGTCTTTGTTTCTCAAAGCTCTATGAGTACATCTATTTATCATACTAGGCAGAGCTGGCTCATGGTAAGTGTTCGCATAAACCTCGTATGAAAGATTACAACAAGAGTGAGTATTCATTAGAAATAAAAACTCTTTCTGTGGGTGTTCAGAATACTTGGCTTTCTACATTGGGCTATTCCAGTAAAGTTTGACTACTTAATTAAAAGTGGAAAGAGAATAAAAAAGGTCTGGGAATGGCGCCAAATTAATTCACTAGAAAATGTGATATGCAGAAATTATCTGCCTTTGCTCATGTCCAGCATAACCCACTTCTGACATTTGATCACAATTCTTCTTGCATTTGGTGCTTATTGGATAGTTCCAGTGCCTCAAATGCTTGCTGATAATCTCCCTTTTCATTAAAGGGAGGAAATCCTCCCATGTAACTCTATTTCACCTGAGGTGGATATCTGGATTCCTCACATACTAAAGGGAAAAAGAAGCAAGTTCTCTTCATCTGTGGTAAATGTTTGCCTCTAGAAACTTGGGGTGTCTTGAAAATGTTTATTTCTCTCTGTGCAGTGGAGGATGAGTCTGCAGTGGGCAACCTGGAAGTGGCACAATGGGCATTTAAGGCTGGGTCAGGTAGAAGGTTGCTGAAGGAGATTTGGAGAGTGGAGTCAGAGCCATCTGGTGTCAGGGCTCAAAACCCAGGAGGAATGAGAATACCACTGGTGTCTTTGCTGATAAGGTGGTTTGAGATGGGGAGGGATTAATGAGTCTGAAACATGCAGGAATATTGATGACACTCTTGTCATGGCCATGAAGTGATTCCTGTATCACATGCTTCTGTCATGGTGGGAGCTGAGGAGATTTTTACTGACTACAGAAAGCAAAGTGCAAGTGAAAAGAGAAATGCCAAGGTGATCAAGAGAGCACATCTAAAGCTAAAAGCCATATTTAATCAGATGTTGTGTCAAATTGACCAAGGAGAATATGAAGACCCTGGAAATGCTGAAGATGTAAGTCAAGAGGCTGTACATAGCTTCATATTAGGCTTTGAATAGAGGGATAAATATCCATTACCCTGCTTTTTTATGAAACCTGTTTCGTTTACATACAACTGATACTTCTGTTTTCTCATCTTGAAACTGGTGCTTTCAGTGCAAGGTTGAAGTGTTGAGCCCATAGTGTTGAAAAGTGACCAAAGTGCCACATCAACAAATGCTTGTACAAGTGCTCTCCTGTGACCTCAACACTGACAGAAGAAGCCAGAACAGCAGTGGGCTTCGTCTGGTTTAGACAAAGAGAGAGGAGATGTGTCCTGGGGATGACCTGAGCACTGGACTTATCTCTTCTGCTAAGAATGATGGAGAGGCACATGGAAGAGATCCAGCTGCAAATGTGCCCTAAACCCCAGTGCAGGCAGTTAGATTTTCCCTATCCTTAATCCTGGTTAACATCTTGCTGGTAGACCACCGTAAACATTTACTGCAGTTCCATCTCCTAGACCGGTCTGAGCTTCCAGCTGCTCTCTTCTTGAACAGAAGAATATGTGGCATACATGGCCACTGCCATTCGGTGTTTTGAGAAAGAGCAGGAACTCAAGACACAGACATGGTGATTAGTTCTTCTTCAACCTGACAGGGAAGCTGTTGTGATGGGTTCTTTCTGAAGAATGCTCCATGTACAGCTTTATGCCTTTGTTTATTTGGCAATGGTTCCTGATAGATCAAAAGCAAATCATGCTTAATTCCTCTTGTTAGTCTGTGTTTTGTCATTAATCATGTTGAGCAGTCTGGATGTTTAATTGGAAAGTAGCACATGATTCTACTTGAATGTGGTCAGAATTAACCAATGCTTAGCATTTTGAGAATAAACAGACACTTTTTGGTTCACTTGATCTGTGTAAAAAATTCACAGAAAGGGACAAAATATTTCTGTTGAGCTATATCACAACTAAATGACTTGCTTCCCATCTGGTCTTGATCTACATGGGGTTTATCCTAGAGGTCCTGTTAAATAAAACTAGTAAATACCTTTCTGAATGAGATGATGCCAGCAACAAAGGACAGAGGGTTGTCTTGAAAGTTTTTCTTTCTATAAAGTCTTTTTAACTCGACTAAAATCTCAGATAACATGAAGCAGGGATGGTTGCATCACTAAGATAAGTAAATAAACCCTACTGGGCAAATTTATTGCAATGAGCCATTGCAATAGAAGAAATGATCTTGGAGCCAGAGGTGTCCTAGTTTCATGCAGTTCCTTCTCTTTCTTTTTATGGTCTGTGTGGTTTCTCTCAAAGAATGACCTGTTCTAATATCAATAATAAGTTACAAAATCTCATTTCAGACTGATGGTATGGCAGCGCTGCTTTGCAGAACAAATAGAGTTGCATTTCAGAATTACACTTTACTGGTATTGTACTGTTAATAGCAGTAGATGAGAGAAATTGAAAAATTAAGAGGTAGAGACAATGGAAGAAGAGATGTTTTCAGGAGAGATTTGAAAAAGAGATGAGGAATTGATGAGGCGGAGAGGAATAGCATCTCCCAAGGTTGTTCCAGAGGTCTGGATGAACATGTGGCACACAGAATTCCTGGTGCCATCTCTTGGTGGCCTTTGGAATGGCAAGTTTCACCACAGATGCAGCTACCTCTGAGGCACTAAAAATTGGTGAATGAGCTTTATATAGGGAGATTTTCACTTCTCAGCTTAATTTGTTATGGGAAGGCAGGAACTGATTTATAAGTGGAGAAACTTAGTGAGACTGCTATTTTGAAAGAGATGTTTGCCTTTTTCTTTGAAGTCTAGCTTATGTTTTACATCTATTTCAGGTCACAGCTTGAAAGAGAAACAATGCTTTCAGCTGAAGGCCTTTCTTTGCCTGCCCTTTGGTGAGCTGGAGCACTATATTTGGAAAGATGTTGTGAGGGCAAGTCCCTGCTGTTCCCAAGTTCTTGGCTTTTCACACCCGGTGGCTATGGCAGATGCAGTTCATGGTTGGCCTCACGTGATGGCTTTGGGTATGTCCCCACTGCAGGCAGCTCTGGGTTTGTTGGGCTGGAGATTCCCTCCGCCTGAGCTTTAATCTTCCTCCATCTCCTAACAACTGTTCAGGCTTGCAGCAGGGCCTCCAGTGTGGGCTACCCAAGCTTCTCAGGACATATTGTCCAGTCTGGGAGTATTATTCATGCTGCTGTAGCTGTCTTGCCGTTGGCCTCTGTTCTAACTGGATTAAAATGAACGCTTGGGTGCCTCAGTGCAATCCCACTGCCTCCTAGGACCTGTCTGAGGTGTATATCCCATGTAACCATGGAAACTACTGCCACTCCCATCCAAATGGGAGGTGTGACTTGATTTCATACATCAGTTGCATCCCGGAGTGTTTCCCAGAGCTAGATGAATTGTTAATGTTAATAATGCTTTCTTGCAGCTGAACATGGTAGTCCCATATAGGAGGTTAGGTCAAGACTAGTGGGAACTGGCTATTCTAAGCGTTTTATAAGTAGCAAAATGGAGTGGAATTGTTAAAATTTGAAAAAATGAGAACAGAGAATGACTACAAAATATTTCATAATTTAGGAAGAAATGAAGGGTTGGGATGATTTCTGGAGGTTTGTGGGTTATCTGTGAGATGAGGAGTGTGCAGGCTGCTTCTGATCTGGAGGTTCAAGGAGGTTTTTTGCCAGTGGTGTGGGGCTGTAAGAGTAAAGAAGGCAAAAAGTCTAATGTTAGGAGAGAAAAGGTCTCATGTCTGAAGTGTTAATCTGAGACACTGTACAGTGTGTAACTGTGGGCAAGTCACCCGAGATCAGACTTTTCATAAGCTTAATACACTTCAACCCACACCTTTCTCATGCCTTCCTAAGGGTAGTGAGGGTACACTCAGCTCTGTCTGAGGCATTCAGTGAGAACATAGAGGGGGGGCAATAAGAAAGGGGAGAGAAAAACATTAGTGAGTTTGTGACAGGTTTTATGTTGAGGCAGGATGCAGCTGAAGTGGACTGTGGAGTGAATGTGGAGCTGGTGCAGTGAGGAGAGGGCTGAGCAACATGTTTATGTGACCTTGTAAACATGTTTGAGGTGGCTGTGAAGTGTCAAAACCTCCAGAAAACCTCAGCCAGGCAGCCCTAGAGGACAGGGACTGGAGGGAAGAGATTTCCAAACAAAGCCTATCTGAATGCGCATGGCGAGATGATGAACGGGTGCCCACCCTGCCTGTTTGCCTACATTGGTTTTCCTGTGTCAAGGAGACAAAGAAAGAATTCCCCCTCGGAAATCACTGAGTTGGGTAATGACGTGAATCTCTGATAGAGGCCAGAGCGTGAGCAGATAAAGCTGAGGGCACTCACTCGTGTGTCAGCACATGTGAGAGCCCAGGAATCTCCTCTTCTTTGCCTTTCACTTGACTTACTGCCATTTCTCCTCCCACCCAGAAGCCTCTTGCCCTTATGAAGAGGGTAGAAAGCAGCTGTGAAATCCTCCCCACAAAAGCTTTCAGTCCAAAGATAGACATGGGAAATTTGGAAAAAACAATTAAAGACAGTCTCAATGCAGGACATCTACAGAAACAATTCGCACAACGCTGTCCCTATGAGGAAATCAGCCCCAAGAATTTCCTGTGGTTGCTGAGGCTTTTTCCCAGCTCCACCAGTGCTGGCAATGGTGGCAGGTGGAGTGTGAGCCAGTCTCTAGGACTATCAGTGGTTTTAAAGCACAGCAGTGATTAGACCTGCCCTGAGCAGAGCTATATGACACAGAGTCAAAGCCTTAGCAACAGCCTTTGTGCTGCAGGGTTCCCTGTCCTGATAGTGCTGTTGGAGCCACACCAGCTGTAGCAGCAGAAGGGTAACTGGATTTAGAGATACAGAGGAAACACATGAGCCTCCTTTCCAGTGGGTGAGAGAAAGAGAGCTCCAAAGTCTTCAGTCTTTCAGGCTCTTTTGAATAGTTATAAAAAAATTATTACAGAGAATAAAAGAGATAAAGGAAATAATAGAGTATTTGCCAATGAAGGTGAAATGAATTTTTTAGGGAGAGAAGGTTTTGTAACAGCAGTGGCACAGATTCAGCACAGGGCTCTGGCTCACTAACACTGGCAGGGCTCTTCTCAATCTCTCTATCTGCAGGGCAACACTTGGAATTGCAGCAATGCCAGCAAAACCTGTAAATAAACCCAGAGCTGAGCTGCTCTGAGAGGTGTTTGGAGACACGGCTTGGAATGTAGAGGGGAGAACCTGAAAACTTGAGGAAGTGGCTGGTGAGGAAGAACAGGGCTGCTGATTCCCAGCATGGATGGCTGCAGCTCTGGGGATGGGAATGGAAACTTCCCCTGAAGTGCAAACCTTGGGAAGGTCACGGCTCTAAGACAGCATGAGCCAGATTATTGCAGAATAGAAAAGAGAGAATCATCCTATGACTTCAGCACATTTCTACTCCATGTGTTTCTTTCCTCCCCTGTGTTAAGGGGATACAGTTTGGGCTTTGTTTGGACCATAGGGCATATGTGCAATGGCACAACAGCTGCCACTATCTGGTCAAAAGCTTAAATTCCTCCTTGTTTTTCATTGTTGTTTAAAATTGCACTAAAAAATTTGTGGTCATTCCAGCTTTAACCACCTTACAGATTTCACTGTGTAGAAAAAAAAGGCATGTGAAAGAACCATCCCAATAATACTCAGAATTTTTCCTATGCATTTTAATTATTTATCCCTTTTGCTTCATTATTATATTTACAGCTCAAATTCTACCAGCCTTGGCTTTGATATGGTCTGTTTTCAGATCCCAGAGTTTGGCTGGATTATATTAGATGGAAGATTTCCAGTGGAAGAGAGGGAGAAAACAAACCCAACCCCTAACTTTTATTACTTAGGCTTTGGCAAACTGCTGCTTCAAAAAGCCCCTGCAGTTATGCCAGTGTGAATTGAAGCTTTCAAACAGCAAATATCAAGAGAATTTGACCCAGTATTTGGTGTGTTTTGACATTTACTGACCTTATCTTCCTTTTAAACACTCTAGCTAAATGTTGTGACGGATAGGCACAGGCATTGAGATGTGACCAGATTATTGCTTAATAAGGAGTTATAGATGTGCAGCTGAACGAATTCATTAGTCTGTGGGTGGCTGGATGAGGGTTAGGGTTAGGCTGGATCAGCCAGATGCTGCCTTACCACCAGTCTCCTTGGTGCTGTTGTGACCTGTGCTGCAATCGAGGCTGCTGTGAACTGCCTGCTCTCAAATCCCCTCGCTCGTAGATGAGGGGGATAAAGCTGAGTCTGTGCTCTGGCTGCCCCTGGTGAGGCAGTCTTCCTGCCTTTCCCCTCAAAGTCTGAGTCAAAGCCTTTTCCTGCATGTTGAACCTCAGGCACCAGCTGGGCAAGGTGCTGTGTGGAAGGCAGCACGGGTGACCGAGCAGAGGAACCTGTTTCTCTGACTCTTGTGTGTGCTGGTGGAATGAGCAAACAAACGTTCTTTCTCAGGACCCTACCTACGCCATTCCCACTGCTGTCTTATGCAGGCTGCTGCTCTTTGAAATGCTGCCTGTCTCGAGGTACTGTGCTTGCAGAGCCTCATCTCTGACCTGCAGGCTGCCTTCCCTGCAGTCAGATGTCCTACTTCTGTCCTGCAGAGCTGTGGGGATGAGGACAGGACAAGGACAGGGTCACAGCAGGCGTTGGGGTGCTGCTCTTGGAGGTGGTGGCTCAGCCTGCTTGCAGGGACAGCTTCTGCAGGAGATGCATCCTCATTTGGAGCATCTGGCCTGTTTTGTGCCAGCCTGATCAGTCCTCAGATGACTCTGCTGCCTCCCCTATGACAGCCTGGAGGTCTCATGTCCAGAGAGCTGCTGCAGGGCAGTGGGAAAGCCATCTGCTTTCCACACCTTGGCTCCTTTTCCTGCAGATGTATCTCTGGATATACTGCACAATACAGCAGTATCCCCCCCCCTCCTCTATCCAGCAAGACAGAAACCACAGAGAGAGGTGAAGAGCCAGGATGACTTTTTCTACTAAATCCTTACTGAAAATCTCAGGCAAATTAATAAGCTTTTCTCCCTGCTCTGCAATTGCAACATTTTTTTCCCCCCAAAACTTCATGCGTACCTGTGGCAAAACTAGTCAGTATTGTACATTTCCAGCACCATTCTACATGTGTTTTGCAGCCCTCTGTTTCGACACATGTGGTGGGTAAAATGGGCAATTTTTCTCACACAAAAGACACATTTGAAAAATTTCTTAAAACTGGCTATTGGTGTTGACTGAAGGTACTTAGGTGGGACCTGCTATTTTGAATGAATGTCCAGATTTTCAGAGATATTTAAATGTGTGAAGAAGAAAGGGAGTGTAAGCATAAAAGAAAGCCTCTCAGCAGGTTAATGGATTAACTTGTACAGTTAAAAGACAGATCTGACCTTAGCATACAAAGGAGCTTTGAAAAATCCTGCTGAGTGCTACCTGCGTGTTTAGACATAAAAATGTCTTTTAAATTCAGGTCAAGATGCCTATTGTGAATCTGTAAGTGAATGTTACTTTGTGGTTCTCAGGCATGTTTATGCATTGTTCTCAATTTGAGACTGATTTAATAGTGCCAATTAAGCTCAGTATTGTGTGCACACGTGGCATACAAATGAATACCCCAGTGTTTCCAAGCATGTTCCTGTTTGGCAGCATCAGTTAGGACCAACAAATTGTAAAGTGCCCAATTCACGCTAAATTTAGTGCTGGAGGGCTGTGTGTGAATGTACTTAGGGAACACAATCATTAGAATGGTTGAAAAGTGGGAATAGCTAGAAAAGAGGAAAATATTGGTGACCTGTTCCACATGTTTTCTCCTTCATATTTTGTAGAAATTCCACTTGCATATGAGCTTTTCAGGCAGGTCTAACCCTGTCCACCATCCTTTGGTATTTAGGTAAGAGTAATGGATGGAAACAGCCTGACCTGTGAGCATAACAAGGGAAGTGATACCTCCTTGGGAAGCACATGGGCATTGATAAATGCATTGCATGCAAGAAGATTGATTTCATAGGTATCTTTTTGCACTTGCACCTGCTGCATGAAACAGCTTCTTGCTCTGACCTATCCAAAAAACCCTCTGCAATCCAGGCCTCCTCCCTAGAGATCTTAAACTTTGAGTTTCCTTTGGCTGAACTTTATGGATGTGCTTCATCTGAATGGGACCAGAGGGGAAGGGAAGTGCAATATAAACTCAAACTGATGGATCTATTTCTAGAGCCTTGTAATATGGAAACAGTACCATTAGATTAAAAAGAATAGAGTTTTTTATCTTGTGTTCAATATAAGTAATTCTTCCTTTTATTCTAAAACATCTGACTTTTGCTTAAAGAAAAGGCTTCTATACAAGTCAGCCTTCTTTCTTGGAAGAGATCAAGGAAGATGATGTTTTCTCAGTCCCTCAGCTTCATAATTTGTGTCTTTTTTCTTACGTTGTACAATTTTTTTCAATTAGTGTTTCTGAGAAATGTTTATTTCTTTGGTTAAAAAGACCAGCCAGACAAAAACCTCAAATGAAACAGACCTCAAAATTCTGAAAACCACAGGAAAAGCTGAAATGAGAACTCAAGTTTTCCATCCATCACAGCAGCCTAGCTCCATGCAGGAAATGTGGTTATTTAAAACACGGCTCAAGAGCACCTTCACTACAAAGTGCTTTTAAAAGATGTTGTACCCTGAGATTACTTCTGCCTTAGAGATGGTTTGTACTAACCAGCAGTCAGGAAGAACTGCAGCTCTTAGCCTTGATTGCATTGAAACCAGCCTCCCTTTTATGCTCTCAAAAACCTCTGGGCACAAGCAGTGACAGGGTAGATACTTCCCGACCTGGACTGTCTGCAACACAAGCTGCCCTTGGATATTTCACTGCCAGTAATTGAGAGTATCCATACAATGGAAACCTTGCAGTGGTTTGCCAGCAATATGGGATGTGTGCAGCCTTATTTTCCGGCATCATAAACCCCTGGGTACCCCCAAACTCTCCCTGGATAGTTCACCATCAGAGATGCCCTAGTGGCAAAGCACTTGCAGTTCAATTTCTCCAAATGAAAGAAGTCCCAGCTGCCCTGCTGAGATTTGAGCCCAGGGTTCCTGGGTACATCACCAAGTGTCATTTGAGTCCATCATGCCCTAAGTAGGGTACATGGATTGTGTCCCTCTCCCTGCCCTTACTCTGGGTGTACACAGCACTCAGAAAAGTTTAAGGCTAAGTGATCCAGAAGTAAGAAAAATGAGGCTGGGTGTCTTCCCCCATGTGTGGTGCACACACTCTCCTGTCAGCAGAGTCCTCATGTCAATCCCTGTGGTTTCCAGAGCAAAAGCTGCTGGGAATGGATGAGCTACAAATAAAATGACAGCTAAGGAGCGAGCCAACAGAACACCAGGCTCTTTTGAACTGAGTAGTAACAGGATTGGGAGTGGAAGACAGCTGCCTGGGGAAAGGAGGGGGATTTAACCACGTTCCCTGACACACTTTAACTGTGTATGAGATGTTCCATAGGGCTCTGCTGGTGCTTGTTAGCAGATGTGGCCTCGATGAGTGTCCTCACCACTCCTCTTAATCAATCAAGGATAGTATTGAGCCCCTTTCCCAGTCCTCTTACATGTGTCCCTGGGGTGGGAGAGCTGGGTTCTCACACTGTCAGCCTGGAACTGCCTGGGTGATGAATTTGTTAAGAATATTGTTTGATTGTGAACCTTCCAGCCCCTTCGTCTTGATGTGAATGACAAGCTGTCACAGCCTGCCTCAGCCTTATTGGTGACATCTGACCCTGGAGAGGGAGCTGACATAATCTTCTGAGGTATGGCTTCTGCCTGGGGAGGCAGTGCCAGCTCTGCAGTGCGCTGTAAGAAATGCCTGGGCATTCTTTTGGCAAGGTTTTAAGTGCATTTCATGTACCTTGTTCTTTGTTACTTTGAAGCTAATTTAATTTAGAGCTGTAAAGAATAGCTTGACTTTTTAGGATACAGCTGTCTCTCCTTCTGTACTTGTTGTACACAAGAGAAAGCAGGATACTTGTAAGGATGCCTGGAGGATAAGCCTGGAGTCACTGCTCTTTCTGGGAGGCAGAGATGAAAGAGGTTGGAGACTGTACCTTTTCACTGATTTTAACCTGACAGGCTGCAGAGCAGGCAGGGATGTTTGGAAGATACTGCAGTGAAGGCTTTGAGCTGAGACATGCTGGTCACTGGAATGGATGCATCCATTAGAAAAGGAGTGTGTGAATTTTATTTTTTTTCCCCCCCTCATCTTTCAGCATTACACTGAAAGCACATCTGTACACAACAGCTGGATCTCCAAACTCCACCTGTTGGCAGTCTGTGGGGCATTGCAAACTGTAAGCAAACTTTGCCTTTAGTGTAAGTTTTAATGCCTTGCTAACAAGCTGGAATTAAAGAGGACAGGATGGTGGGTGTTTTTGCATAAGTCCTAGACTAGCAACGCTGTGAAAATGCCAGCAGCATAAGCAGCTTTTGCCCACCCATATTTCCAAGACATGTGAAGCTGCTGGTTTTAAGTCTTTAAAACAAATCACTGTGCAAATGCCTGCATATTTAAGATCCGTATTTCTGGGCCACGAGGGAAACTACTTTCAAGGCATCTGCTTCGGATGAGATCTACCTTCTGGTAGGATTTATAAAGCACCTATTGCTGTGGTGCCTATGTGTTGTTTCTGAATGTCTCTCAGTTGTCAAATGTGAAATTGTCTTTACAGTGAGTGGTTCTGTGACTATATAAATTCCAGTAGTTAAGTACGAGTCCCAGGGGTCTGAGGCAAAATGCAGACAGGTAATGTGTACACTCGAGGACACAATTCTGCCTGGAGAGAGGGGCTGTGGAAGCTTAAGGGCTTTAAGCCTGTAAGCTGTGATACCTCGAGCTCAGAGTCAGGGATCCATTGTGCCAGGTGCTGGACAAATACATATTGCAGGGTCCCTTCCCCATCCTGCTTTTGGTATAAATAAACATGGCAGCAATAAGTGAGTGTATGTGAAATAGCAGGGTGAAGGGCAGGAGGAGTTGAGCAACGTGGGTTGCCAGGCAGGGGCAGAACTTTTTCTTACATTTCTATACCAATAGTGCTTTATGTCTTTATCATCCAAGTATGAATGCTGTAAGGAATTAAATCAGGCATCAGGTTGAAGAGGTTTATAATAAATCATCAAGTCATTAGCTTTCACTCAATAATTTGAAGAGGGTGTTCTGTGTTTTAGCATGTAGAAGGCACAATTTCACAGAAGGAAGGATGGTTAAGTTACTTGGGGGCTGATCTGAAGAGCCCTTTTTGTTCAGTCTTTGGCATCTCTGCTGTCCCCTGTCCACAGTTCCAGCCTAGTCCTGGGTGGGTGTGCACCAACATCAATATGTCCTGTGAGTCTTAAAATCCTTCCATGCTGTCAGCCATGTATCTCTTCTGGAGTGAGGTTTTGCGTTTCCAGGAGTCCTTCTGTTTTCTTCAAGAGACACAAACAGAGGCCCAGCATTGTCCATCGTAATGCCTTGTGCTGTGAGCTGAGATCTTGGCTTCCAGGCTCCTCTGCCTGCAGTGACTTCCAGCAAAAAAATATCCTGGCAGCTCAGATCTGAAAGGGCGACCCAGGCACAGGACTCCTTTGTCCAGGCTTTTTAACAGCCTGGTTTTACTGGCTAATCCAATTGTGCTTTGGCCTGGGACATGGAGTTTTTCTTTGTTGTTGCTGCTGGTTCCTAAGCACAGGATTTGGAAGTTGCATTTGTCTATCTGCCTGCTAGTTGTACTCCTGCCCAGACATCCAAGCTGCTGACTTGGAAACACTTCAAAGTTTTCCATTCTTCAGAGCGGCTGTCTCGACTGCTACTACAGGGAGTTTTTAATGTTTTCTGATTATGGAGCAGCATTTATTATTATGCTTTATAAGGTAGTGCAACTTTATTTGCACATCTTTTTTTTTAATATATAAATGAGTCTCCTTTGGGATACACTGGACTTGAAAAAAACAGCTAAGATTTTGCTAATGCATTACCACAGAAAACAGAAAATCAGGGGAAGGCATCTGGAGAGATTTGGCAAGTTTTTAAATGATTTAATCCCTTTTTCCCCCCCTCATCTCCCCTCCATTCCTTCTTGAGAAAAATGCAGAGATTGGCTCTGGGCATGCTATCAAATTCTCTGGTCTGGCATATGGCTCATCAAGTCATCTTTCTTGTGCTCTCAAACTTTTCCTCCTGTTCTCATCTTCCTCCAGCCCTGTCCTTGCTCTCGTGCACAATTTATGAGCTCCTCACTCTGTCTTCCTGTCCTGGGCTTACTCATCCCATTGTATCTCCTGATGCCAGCAAGGATGCTGTTGGTTTGTCACGTGGTGCTAAGAGGTGCTGGTTTTATCACAAACACCATTTGCCTGGCTTGCTGTAGCCCTACTGATGCTTCAATGGTCTTGCTGCTGCTTTCAGTGAAAGCCTATTCTGCTTCTATTCCTCTTCAATGATTTATTGGTTCCCATAGGGTGTTTCGTATGTTTCATTTTGTCCAGCATCAAAGACAGGTAATGTTTTGGGGATGGCTAACACTTGGCTTAACGTGCAAATTACAATGCTGATTGAAAGTCCAAACTTAAAACAAATGCAGGTAGTTGACTCTCTACACAATGTAGGTGTGAAATACTTTCCCAGGATAATTATGGATGCTAAGAGTTTGCACAAGTTCAAAAGCTCCCAGGCAAATATATGGGAGCAAAATCAGCTAAGAGCTGAAACCCCTCCCAAAGGCACCATTGCTAGTTTATGGGATCTCTGGACTGCAAGTTGCTGGAGTTTGAGTCTGCCCTAGCACTGTTTCTGTTGTGGCCTTGCATGCTTTCCTTGGCACTGTTGGCCACTGGACTCTTTGGACTTCCATCTTAAGCTGGTGCAGCTGCTCTTTTCTGGGCTGGCTGATTAACTCTGCACTTAGAATACATGTTTCTCATTTCATTCCCATTATATCTGTGTTTAAAATGTAAGACTATAGGGATAAGGCCATTCCTGGGTCACTTTTCTCAGACCCTTTCCTCATTGGCAACTGGGCCTGGCAGCCCCATTATAAGTAATCCAAGCTGCCTTTTCAAAGTCATTAGGTTGTTTGTCCCATTGCTGCCAAGAGGATGTTTCATGCCTTCATTTTCCAGTGCTTAAAACCTATCCTTTCAATTCCAGCTAAATTTATTCATGGCCATTTTATATCCATTTGTCCTAGTGCCAAATTTTTTTCCTCAGCCTAAATATCTCTCTGCCTTCCTCAGTGTTTACTTCTCTGCCACCCAGAGTGTCTGTGGGGAACAATCCAGTTGTCTCTTGGCTATCATTTTGTTAAGGTGACTAAACCGTGATCTTTAAGACTCCTAATGAGTTATGTCTCTGCTACCATAATGATTTCCTTGGCACATTTCTGCATGGTTCCTTCTGAGCTCTGCACACAGCTGTTCAGGTGAAGCCTTGTATGAGAACATTGATGCTTCCCCTTCTCCACTGGCAGTGGCTTTTCTGAGACCTGATCTGTCCTTTTCACGGTTGTCACCCTGCTGGTCATGCTTGTCCTCATCCCCTAATGGGCTCATATACCCAGGGTGTCCTTCTGTCATTTCCAAATTACGAGCCCCTGCTCATAACAGTAATCCTTATTAAACCCTAAATGCTTAACCTTGCACTTTGACTATTATATTTCATCACATTTCTATTCCTTCAGAACCCAAGAACATCTTGTTACTCCTGAAAGATATTCTGAACTCCTTGCTATTGGCGGCAGCTCCTGACTTCACACGGTCAGCAGATTTTGTTAGTATACTCTGACTTTTTGTGCCAAGGTCATTAATGAAAAGATGAAATAAGATCAGTCTGGAAAGATCCTTGAGGACTTCCACACATAACTTCCCTCTAGACTAATAATTCCTCTTCCAGCACAACTCCTGTCATTGAGTCTTTAACCAATTCCTTTCCCACATTGTAGTTCTTACACTAATCCCCATGTGCTCCATCTTGGCTGATAATTTTCAGTGTGGCACCACATCAAATGCTTTATTGAAGTACAGATAAATTAGATCTACCACATTTCCCTTGTGCAGAAAAAGTCAGTTATCTTATCAAAGGAAGATACCAAGTTAGGCTGGCTTGGTCTACCCTTGCTAAGTCTATTTTATCCCTTAAACTTATTTTACCTGTTTTGCAGTTTATCCTCACGTCTTCTATGTTTTTTCTCTCAAAATCTGTTCTACAGCAATGCATATCATTGGGGTCAGTGTATTGGGCCTGCACCTAGACCCTACCCAGACAGTAGGAACTGGAGATTAGACTGAGAACATGCTCTGGGAGTTCTGGGATCCGTTGAGGATGAATGAAGTTGTCTGCATACAATGTGGCTCACAGACTGCCCCCCCAGAAGTATTGGAAGATCCAGCTTTGCTGATTTATTGGCTGATGGGAGGTTTGCTGGCAGTGTTGACTTTATGACCGTGGTGTAGCTCTGCTGAAACTCTTAGCAATGCTCATAAGCCTCTACAAAATAAAACAGATGCCTAGAGGAAATTCTGAGAGCTCTTCTGCTTGGAGCCAGAGATACTCTGGTCATTCCTTCATTGCTCTGCTGCTCTGGCATGTGATTGAGACATCACATTAGGCCTGTAAAATATAGGTATGCAGAGCAGTCTCTTTTTAAAGGCACGTACTGGAGTGTGAGCTTTGGGAGATGCTCTGGGCGGAATTTTAACTTGCTTAGAGTTGTTTACTTTGTCCCAGACTTTAAACTTGGGGAGACCCTGAGTGATCAGTGGCTGTAGAGTATTCCTTTTCTGAGCAGGCTGAATAGCTGGGGGATGACAGTACTCCTTCACCATCTGAATGATTGCTGTTTAGTTGGAGCTAAAGAAGCAATGAAAGCGTGTCTGTGCTTCCACTGGTGAGATTTTTAGCTAGTGATTTCCTGTTCTGTCTGTATTTGGGTGCATTTTCTCTGTAGTTTGTAAAGCTGTTGTTGAACTCTGACAGATTCATTATGAAAGAATGACTTTAGATAGAGATGTTGACCCAGTATCAGCAAGAACCAGCTCTTGAATCTTTTAGTCTCAGCTGTTGTTAGGACACACAACGAACAGCAGCTTGGTGACAAAAAATATTTATTGGCTGCAGGATGATAATTGGCTCAGTATGGATTGTAATACAATTTTATTTGGAGATTGGCTTGTGAAGAGATTGCATTTTAAGGAATCCTTGCACACGGGGGTTTCGTAGCTGTATTCATTTAATCAGCTCTGGGCACTTGAAACTTCACAGCAGTGAGCCAGGTTAGAACAGGGATCCTGCTCCAGCAGAACATGACTGGAAAGAAAGTCTTCTGTGGACAAGTGGGATGGAGATTTTACCACGTGAGGAAGGAACTTCCCTCCAGAAGCTGGGGAGCAGCGATGTCTCAGTTCAGCTTCTCAAGCTGCAAATGTTAGTGACCAGCTCCCAGTCAAACCAGTGCTGTGCTGGCTCAGGCAGGTTCACTTGCTTAGCCGCACTATGAAATGACAGAAGGGCCTCAGAAATGTGTCCATCCCTGCCCTTGCTCACCACAAGCAGTATTACTACAGAGATTTAACACCTTTCTTACAAGTGCTCCTCTGAGTGGGGCCCTCTACATACCCCTGCAATGCAAGACATGGCTTCAATTAAAAGAAATTCAATTTTGTTTTCAGTTAAAGCTGGGAGGGAGGATAGGAATGAAGCTTGTTTTGGGGAAATAGAAAAAGGAGTGGGATTTTGCTGGAAATATTGACTTTGATGTCCCAGCTCGATATGAAAGTTATCATCTGATGCAGACAGAAGCACTTGTGTCTGGAGTGGGCATGTGCTGAGTCTCTGGTACAAAGGAAAAGCTCTGGGGCAGCAGTTTAAAGACTTGCTAGATCACTTTGGAAATGTGGGTGTTGCTTTAAATTTTAATGGTCACTACAAATCAGTGTAACAGTAAAGCTAGAGGGCTAATGGTCTTTTAGAATAACTGAGTCAGCTGCAGAGGCTGGATCCTCTGTTGGTGTAAAACATTGCAGTTCTGTCAAAGTCCATCATAAGCTGTCAGTTTAGACCATCTGGGAAGCCTGGCCCAGAAGACTGTGAAGATGAAGGTTACAAAAATTATTGAAGAAATTGACATTATTTCTCCATCTCTCTTCTTTCCCCAGGGCAGCCATTGGGGCTCTGGCAGCTCTGCTGAAATCAAGTAAGCTTTTTTCTTCATATTCTTTCTGACTTTCCTTTCTGTGCTGTGCTGCTGGACAGAATGATCCTGTTGAACCTCGTTCTGCCTTGGCATTCCCTCATCCCTTGGTCCCAAAGAACAATATATAGGAAAGAGGCAGTAGTGCAGGAGTTTCCTATACCAGTTCTGATTCTTGGAGCTCCCCCAGCCCTGAGGGAGATGGTGCCCAGAGTGCCCAGGAGAAAACTGCCCAGGGAGCCAGGCTGGACCCATATTTTGAGTATTTAGAGAATGTTGGTTGTCCTGGGGCTTGATAAAATGGGAGAAATGGGGAATTCCTCCAGCCAGCGACAAACGCTTATTGCCCTTCCCAATTCGTTGTTACTTCCATGAAAAGGGAGAAAAGGACACAAATAGCAGCAGTGTTGTTTGGTTGTAAATGGTAAAGTGATTTTAGGAAAAGACATAATCTATTTTCAGCAGGGTTTTATTGTTTGTTTTTTGGTTTGGTTTTTTTTTGTTTTTTTTTTTAAGGCACTGGAGCTGGAATTTAGGAAATGGCGCTGATACTGTAAAATCAAATAGAGCACCACGTACTACAAGTCAGCCTGAACTGTGTTTTTGGGATGATTTCTGGAGTTTTAAGTGGCCAAGAATGTCTTCTAATTTTCTCCCTGTCCTGTGGTTCAGGGTATGAGAAGCTCCAGACTTTTGGAGCAGACTGCTCTGGTAGCTGCATACAAATGAGCAGGTTGTATCTTTTGGGAGGTGTGGGTCAGGAGATGTGAGAAACAGCTCTGGTTCCTTGAGATAAATTCACCATACTTGGAAAAGTGATGAATTATTTTTCAGGATTGCACCAGGACATCTTTCTTTGTCATGGTTAACATAATTGTGGCCATGGCCTCAGTGCATTTGAGTGCTACAGGGGTTCTTGGAAAGTTAAGAATCAAACCTGGTGAATGCTGTAGCATGAAAATTGCTTATGAAAACAGGGGATAAAGCAAGCACCCAGAAGCACTTGAGCATGTTTTAGGTGGGATACAAACTAAATGGAAGGGAGGAATCCTGGAAAGTGCTACAGTAGTGAAGTGGTAGACTGATTATTGTTAGGTTTTTTTGAGAATTCCAGTAACCTGCTTGCTGGGAAATGCTGGGGAGATGGTATTTTGATGGTGCTGAAAGCTGTAAGACAGACAGGACAAGAACGTGGCCATTCTGGGGGTATCCCTGCAGGCCTGTCCTTGAGTGCTTCAGCCCAAAGTGATCCAGGGGATTATGGTTATACACGTGGCTGTGGTGGAGGTTCAGTGTCCCTCTTGCTTTTAGCAGAGCTGCACCGGGAAAGCACACAGTAGTTCTAAAGGGAGCAGGCAGATGGCAGTGTGTCTCCCTGATGGATTCAGAAACATCCATCTTCATCTCAGGCTTCCATAAGCTCTACTTGAGATTTTGTCCACCTGCAGAGCCATGGGCTGGCTAGAAACTGTTTGGCTTCTGTCTCCTTCCTAACAGAAGCTGATGCTAAATGCTCACTTATCAGGTGCATATCTGCAAGAGGCAAGATATGCCTGGAAAAGAGACGTCAGTGTAAGGAAAAAAATACCAATCCAGATGGGCCTGGGAAATTCTTGCTGTTGTGTTTCAGAGGGGAAAGTCTGGTCTAAAGAAATAAGCGATGGGACACAACAAACTTGTGCTTCATCCACAACAGGGAAGAGATGCTTGGAAACCCAGTGAGAGCTGAGTGACCTGCATTCCTGTATCCAGTGATTGCCACGTGGTGATAATCAAAGAGATGGTGAATAATGGAGGAGTAGAAGTTTAGGTCCCTTCCAGTGGCAGTGCTGCACCTTTCTGTCAGTGAAAGCTCAGATTACTGACATGGAGAAGACATTTCTTGTCTGATCATCAGCCAGTCTCTCCCTCCTGACTTAGCTCTTTGCAAATATCCCAGAGTATTTTACCAATCCTTTCATGCTGCTCTCTCAGTTGCTGTTCCCCACCTGCCATGCCCACATGCACACAGCAAACACTCTCAGCAAGTTCTTCCTCCATTGCCGTGCTGCTTTTTTAATATCTGTTGTCTGTCCACCATGTTAACTCTGTGACTTTATTATAAATGCTGAACATTTTGCTTGGTAAATACCTCTAGTGGTGCTGAACTGCCATGAGAGCATCAGGAGCCTTTTTGTTCTTCTCTATTGTATTAGAGTCAAACTCTCCAGTGTTACTCATGTCCATTCTTCTTCAATTTCCAGATGCTCACTACAGCCCAGGGTGGGGAGGAGGAGGCAGATTCTGATAGCTGTAGATAAACTAACGGGGGATGAGGCACTGCAACTTTCCCAAAGTCTCTCCTCTTTGTCCAAAGATGCACATGCTACAGTTTTCCAGCTTTCTTGGGCTTTGCTCTACTTCTTCTCTGTACATCTGTCTTCATCTCTTGAATCAGCTCTGTATGAGGGCCTGGGGAGCTCGTTGCTGAACACTCCTGCGTCTTCAAGACCCCCCAGGCTTGGAGGGGCTGGAGCCTGTTTGAACAGGAGGTGTGGGATGCCCTCCAGGTCACTCTTAGCCATGGGGCCTATTGCTTTTAGTGAACTTAAACTCCAGAATAAACCAGGCAAACCATTTCCAGTTTGGGGGGAGTGGCATAGAAGTGGACACGTGCTATCCAAGCACAGACAAACCCATGCCAGGGGTGTTGAGGCTGGAGGGGATGTGAAGGACCTGGAGCCACACGGTGGCGATGTGATTATAGGGATCCCCACCGCGCCTAATCCAATGAGTATTTTGGGTGAGTAATTTGTTTATCAGCAGGTTATTTTAATCTAATTTTGGTCGTGTTTGTTATTCCCGACTATCTGTGCTTCCCAGAATTACCAGCTTGCATGTCTTTAAGGAAATTAGCTGGAGCTGGTCTCAGGGGCATCGGCTGAGCGGATATTGAGGGAAAAGGCTGGGGAAACGGGCAGGGCCCTTGGTGCAATGCTTGCCTGGTAAAATTGTAATGAGCAATTTAAAAAGACAGGTTGTGGTGACCTCCTGATCGTGCTTATTTCATCAAGACAATTCTGTGTGCTAACAGCAGTTATTGCTGATGGCCTTTCCCCTCTCTCTTTCTATATCTTCCTCCTGTTGCTGTCTTTATCCTCTTGCCTCCCCCTCCACAGACTTTCATCTCTTATTTCCTGCTCTTTCCTCCCCATCTTCCGTCAACTAACCTTTATTTAACCTTTCACCCACTTCTTTTATTTTTTTTATCAAACCATAAGGATTGTGTGTTGTGGCTGCTGGGATAAAATAATTGCTGTCATTCTTTTCCTTTTATGTTGGCATCAAGGAGGGGCAAGTAACTGAGGAACAGAAAGTGATGCTCTAGCACAGAAGCAGATTAGGGCATGTGAAAGGCCTGTACTCTCTACATCTGAATTCATAATGCTTGACAACAGATCTAGTGAGGCAGGCCTTTGATCTCGAGTCAAAACACCCCATTGTTAAACCATACCAGTTCCTGTAGCCACCAGCACGATGTCTGGGATTTGCCTAATACTGTACCAGGGACCCATCTCATCATCATCAGTTTAAGTCTTTATTATCCATCTCTGGATTCAAACTCCAGTATCAGTCTGGCTCCAAATCCATGATCACATCATGTAGGGTATTGTGATCAGAGCTGAATTTTGCAGTTCCTTTCACAATAATCTAAACCAAGCATTGTGTCTGTCTTCAGAATGCAAGTAGTCTTGATTCTATGCTTTTATCTGTCTGAGAAGAGCCACTTCGTGGAAAGGAAAATAATTTTTCTATGTCCTTTATATTCCCTTCCCCAAGACTCTTCATTCACAGACATACCCCAAATGGAAAGTAATTCAGTGCTCCAGATAAAAAGGTTGGTTTTATCTCCTGGGACATGGCAACTTCCTGCTGTTTTGCCTCTCAGGGTGGGTCTAATGAAACCTAAGTGTCAAGGAGCTGCATTATTCTCTGTTGACATCTGTAATAGTGATTGTTTACCTCTTTTTCTTGGCATGGGCAGTGTTTGTGCCTCCAGTGATGATCTGGCTGCAGAAAATTCAGTGCCTGAATCTGAGGAAATCTTCCAAATTCTGGCATCCTTATTAAAACTCTTTCAGACCACTTCAGTCAAAAAAATCACACTGTAGATTTTGTGCTACTGTATTAATTTTTTTAAAATTTTATTTCTGGTTTTCTGATGAGTTGCTACCAGAAAATCCTGTGAAATCAAAAATCAAAGGAGAAAAAGGAAACTGTTTAGGGCAAAACTACAGGGCAGTCTTCTGGCTTCCAATGTGAGTTGAACTAATACCAGCTTCTTTCTGTAGAGCCCACTGAAGTGATTCCAGTGCTTCATGTGTGACTCAGTTTCTTCATGGGGACAATTAATTTTGTTTCTACAGAGAGCTCTTGAGCTTTTCTCTGTAAAAATGGCCTCTCAATGACTGAATAAAACAGCTGTGCTCTCTTTGCTGTAGGAGCTATCTTGTGTTTTCCATTCCCAAGGGGCAATCACTAGAGCAGAGGGGGGAAGTTGGAGTTTTTCTTATTCCTTTCACTGCTTTAGGGGCCATAGGGTTAATTTAGCAGAGTATTCTTATCTCCAAGCTGTAGCAATGTATGTTCTTGGCATAATGAATCAGCTGAGTGGCATCAACAAAGAGATTTAAGCAGATAGACAGAAAGATAAATATCTCTTTGTTCTGCCTGGTAAGCAGTGCATTGCTCATCGTATTTCAGGTTGACTGTAATTCAGTTTTGTGATTAAATACACTGCATGTTTTCCAGTGGAACCCGTGTTCTTGGCAAACACTTCAAAGGGGACTGGATTGCAAAGAGGGCTTCAGAAATGTCCACAGAAGCACTGGTGGTCATGGGGCTTTCTTTTACTAGACTGAAAACCCAACTTTAGAGTCTGTCCTTGTCCCCCAACACAGGACAAGAATTCTGTCAAAACTGGGAATTTTTCTAGTGTGATTCCCTTGCTAATTTAGATGCAACTTTAACCATTTGAGGCTTCTGCATGTTGGCTGGAGATTCGTGTCAGATGTTTCTGGTGAATGCACAGATGATTCAGCCCACGTGTTCCGAGCTGCAGTGCTCAAACTTTCACTGATGAGCAGCACTGCTCTGGAAGCCACCAATGGAGGGGCAGTTCTAGAAATGTGGGAAACTAAGAAGGCATTGAGCATTTTCCTCTCACCCCGGTCTCATCAGGCAGAACTGAAACTGTTGAAAAGGAAATAGAATGCCAGGGACAGGTTTGGGGGTGGTAGTGAAGACAGTGCTCCCCTGTCAGAGATGCCAGAATAAGGTTAAGAAGACAGACTATCTAGGAGAAGAGTCAGATTGCTCAGACAGATCTGATCTAGTAGTTAGTTCAGTTTTAATCAATACAGCTGGATATGGAAAATATTTAATAAGTACAGATGGATGGGGGGGCAATACTCTATTTTCTACACTTAAAGTTAGATGGGATACAAAGATGATCATGTAAGCTCTACTATATGTGTCTTGAATGTCACACACATGCAGAAAAAGTCACTTATCCATGACACAAATTCATGTCTGGTGTCAGGCAAGAGATCCCTCAGCCTTGAGGGGTGACCTTGAGAGCTGTCCTTGCTCAAGGGGAGGTCAGTGCCACACATCCAGCTGCTGTGAAGGGAGAGCTCTTCTGATGGCTGCAGATATTTATAGCTTAAAGTGGTTGATGTACAGTCAGATTTTTTGCTCTTAATGCAGTTTTGGCCACTTATCAGCCCAGTCTTTAGCCAAAGCAGGTTTTTTGGGTTTGGTGCTGAGTTCTCCTTGACGGCCTCACACAACAGGAGTCCCTTCAGTTCACTCAAAATAGGAAGCACCATCCCTGGGCACCTCTGAAAGCTGTGTGGTAGGAAAACTGCCCTTTCCACTGGCCACTGACCATACCCGGGGAGAAGGAAAGGGCCTAACTAAAGAATATCAGCAAGAGGGTCAAAAGACATAGGACATTTTGCCACTTACCCCACAGATTGTGCATACTCGCTCCAGGAGCGGTGGTTCTTGCTGCCTGCAAATCTGTGCAGTGCTGCTTGTACCTGTATGATTCATTTCCACCATCTGTATTTGTGCCAAAATATAGAGAGATACCCATGCTGGTGCATCCCTAGATGGAGAGACCAACAGACACAGACAGGTGGAGAGGCCTCCGTTTTCCATTCTGCCTTCTGGAGATCTTGGCATACTTCCTCCTTCATTTATTCACTACTTTATTGACTACAGAACTGAAAAAATGGAAGAAAAAATTAAGAAAAACACTGACAGCACAGGAGAGCACAGGAGAATCAATGAAATCAGACAGGAGAAACAAAATGAATGTGTTTTTTGCCCCTTCAGCAATTAATTCTCATTGCTTCTGATCAAAGGGCTCAGGAAACTGTAGTCCTGCCTCTCCATCTCTTTCTCACAGAACACACTATCTCAGCTTCATTTTGAAAAAGGACTGTTTTGATCCCAAAGGTGGTAAGTACTACAGAAAACATGGGAGGAAACGACAAAATTATTCTGCTCACCTTTTTCCATGCTTTTCAATGAGTATTAAAACTAAAGCATAGGACAGTTATATGTTCTGGTCCCTGTGGAGCTGAGATTCAAATGTGGAAATCTGTCTTAGAAGATGTGAGGGGGGAAAAAAATCACAGAACACTTTGAGAGAATTCTTTTTTTTTTTTTAATAAATTCCCCAAGAAGCTCTACACACAGTGCTTCCCAGTTTTTCCCTTTTCCTATTGACATTGACACAGAAAGCTTGGACTTCAAGCACTGAGTGCTAGAGGCTATAAAACCCTAGATCTAGTCCAATTTCATCTGTCCCTGAACAGCTCAGGGAAGCTCTGAGTCTGATCTAAACTGTCCCTACCTTATGCTCCCTGACTCTCTACTTCTTGTCATGTTTTCTACACTTATTGACTTTTACAGAGCTTCCTCAGTAATTCTTCAAAGAAGATTGACTGATTTAAGGGGTTAGTCATCCTGCAGGTTAGTAAACATGACAGCTGGTTGAGGATTAACAGGAAATCATGAATAAAATCATTGGGATTGATAAGGGATTCTCAAGCAATTAAAGTTTTCTCGCAGGGGGTCAAATACAGAAATACAGAGTGAAGGTCAGAGGAGGAGGGTGACCTTCTACGTGCTGACAACCACTGAGCCTCGGAATGCAGGGTTGGTGTAGGTGGTTAACAGCAAGGGGAGGCAGTGCTGGAGAGCTGCAGGCCAAGGTGTGGGAGCCTGGGCTGAGCTGTGTAGGACTGGAATAGCTGTGGGACCAACAGGGTGGTGTGAAGATGCACAGCAGCATTAAAATGAGTTGGCAGCCTGGACTGGGGGTGCTGGGTGGTGCCAAAGGTAGAGAAAGTTGCATGACCAGGCCAGGTAGCAGAACAACCCTCCAATCCCTCTTCCAGGTAAGGGTTTGCTAATCTGCTGCAGAGAGCAGACTGAGATGACTTCAGGTGACTTCTTTCCCCTTTCCAATGTCCCCATCTACTTCGTCACCGGGGTTTAGGTTTGCTGCCCATGCTGCTTCCCGCTTGTTCCTTCTGGGCCTTCTCTTGATACTGATTTTCTTCAGGCAGCATCTTTGTATCCTCTCGCTTAACCTCTAGCTTCTTTTTCTGCCCCGTGAATCCCCACTGATGACTTTAAAGTTCCAGGTGTGAGAGGCTCTGGCACTTTGTTTAATGAACTGGAAATGGATTGGAGCCCACCAGCTCTGGAGCAGCCGTACCAAGAGCCATCTGTTGTGAGCTGCAAATGCTAATTGCTATTCAGAGAGCTGAGCTCCTGCCTTACATATGCTACCTGGCCCCTCAGTTGATTACTGAGCTCCTGACAGCTTTTAATGTGTGTCACAGCAAGGAATGTCAGGACCAGTCAGGAAAACTTAGGCAGGGTTGGTTTGAAGGGAGGGAGCCTGGAGTCTGGTATGGCTTCATGTTTGTCCTGAGGGGCAGGGCAAGGAATGCAGTAGGTGAAGGGATGTGTTTTAGAACACTCAGCAGAATTTGTGTTATAACACAAGCTGTATCATCTTCTCCTTGCAGTCTGATATCCTGGAGCTACATGATTAGGGGAATATTATAGATCTCCTTTTATATTTTTACAAAGCTTTTTTTTTTTAATTTTTTTTTTAAATTTTCTTGCCTATGCAGTTAAGCTTTTTAACACTATCTGAATGTGACCTTTAAAATCTTGGAGCCAGAAAGCAACAGAAAAGAAACCCAAACTGCTATTGCTCATGTTGGTGTTTTGTTAATTTTTAAATACTGTGGGTTTCCAGAATCACTTGATTCATGGCTTTCATTATACAGGTATTTGTGGGAATACATTTAGAAGCTAAACATAATTTCTCTGGCTGTGACAGGACTGTACAGCCACAAGGTTTTTGAATTTGTTGATCTCAGCAAGGTGATCTCTCAGGACTGAAGTGCAGCACTGTGTGAAGGTTTTATGCTGTTGACTACTCCTACTGTTCTTCAGCTTTTCTCACTCCTCAGGAGCTTTGGTAGTTTCAGGAAATCTTGTGGTGCTGCAACTGGAATTAAGTTTATTAGCACTTGGAAGGAGATATAGGCTCATGGATTGGTTCATCTGGGGAGTTTCTGTTTCCAGACAGGACACTGCTGCTTTTTATTCATGTATGATTCCAAGAACATAGGTCATGTTCAGCAAATAACATTTTAAATAATTAAAACAAAAGGTAAAAAAATTTTTTTAACCAAGACCATTAAGCCAGAATGAGCAGGTGCTAAAGCCTGAGTTCCAGCACTGAGTAGCCACAATTACCAAACAGGAAGGAGTTTAATTCAGCCTTTTCTCTCCTTTTCAGAGTCTAACAGCCGCCGGGCAGTGAACAGAGGCTACCTGGGTGAACTGCTGAGACTCTACCAAGACTGGCATCGCAATGATGTCTCCAACAACTACATTTACATTCGTAGGGGTCTCCTGCTCTGCCTGAAGTACATCACCAACATCCAGCTGGGCAGGGAGACTTTCCTTGGTTCCCGGGGAATGGAGATTCTCTTCACAAGTGTGCAGGTAAATGGTGCTTTTTGTGTTTAAATGAGGTGATTTGGTGATCGGTGCCGGGTTCTACATCCCACTGCAGGAAATTCCATCCTTATATAAATTTGGGATAGGACATATAGATGAAAAAACTGATAACATTAAGAAGTATTGACTTTTACACAGTTAGTACTTTAGAAAAGCTGAAATGTTTCAGTTTAAAACAAATCTTCATTCCTATGGGACACATGGGAATTCTAGTTTATGCTTTTAGTGCTTCTTTTCTCTTTCCCTGTGCATGCTGCTGTCTGCTTGGACTTCTGTTGAAGAATAATACAATATCTCTATAGGGGAATTGCTTAGGTCTTTTGTGAGATTTTCCTTTGCAATATCCAGATAATTCCACTCAATCAGCCTTTTAAACAAACTGCTCATTTAGCCAAGCCTTTCCTAATGAGAAACATCCATCAACAGTTTTTCAGGAGGTTAAATTTTAATCTTGTGAAACATTAATGTGAGTTCAAGAAAGATGCCATGGTCCTGCAGATGGGATGCCTGTAAGGTACAGAAAAGGCAGGTACAGAACAGTGAGAGTTTCCTCAGTCTCTCAGCAAAATGCTTCCTTATCCTGCTTTGGAGAAGTGACTTAGGGAAAATCCTTCCATTGCAGACCTGTGTGATTTCATAGGAGTGGCTCGTTCATTCTTACTGGCTATGCATTACCTATCTCCCTCTAGAACCATCAGAAAGAAAAGCCTGTCTCCTTCTCCCTTAAAAAAATCCACTGCTTTATGATCCAGTGTGTTTATTTCTTCCCCTTTCCCATCCCTGTCATGAAGAATTCTTCTGTGACTCATTTCTTACTAGCAGTGTATGGGAGGCTTCTGGGGGTTTTTTCACTTCCCTTTCCTCATGAGGAATTGACCATTTGTTTAGGTAGGATGAGGTGGCCAGAGCCAGCAGACCTCCCAAGGAATTATGGCCTCTGTTAATGAGAAGTCCCTGGTCTGAAGACACGTGAATAGGGTGGCTGGAAACAGCTGCTTGAGGGGTGGATGTTGGCTTGTTCCCTCTCAAGAGGCTTCCACAGCCCATGAAGCTTTCTGAGCTAACACCTCCTGATAGCTCAGCCTGGGAGCATCTCCATGGGAAGTGCAAACGTGGGGTCACCTTGGGTGAGCAAACAGGAAATGACATGCTAGGGCTGCAGTAAACACTGATAATGCTAATCCTTCCAAAGGTCAGAAGCAGAGCGGAAATGACAGCTTCAGGGGCCTCCAGTTTGCTTTTTTCCCAGTGTGTGCTATTAGGGAGACCTTGGACAAGAAATTACCAAGGTTAATAAATTCAAAGCTCAATATTCTCTCACTACTTCTTTGGGATATTGTCAGTCTTGCAGTGTCTCTCCAAGACACGAAACACTGGCAGCCCTAGGAGGTCTCACTCATGCTCTTCCCTACTCTGACCTGAGGTAGAGGCTGCTGCTGCCATGAAAATCTTCATAATTTTCATGATAGAAAGATGGGAAATCTTGTCTCCTGAGATGGACAACAGGCTGTAGCAAGAGAGAAGATGAAGACGGGACAAGACAAACCACTCCTGATTGGGAAAGTGATGACTGTTTGTGTGGACAGTATTTTGGTGCCTTTAGGGAATTTGCTGGCTGTGGTGACCAAACCTGGACCTGTGGTGTTTGACCTGGACCAAACTCTGAGCACCTAACGAGATTTTTAAGGTGTTAAAATCTGTCTAGAAAAGTTCTTTGGAAACTTTTAAATATTTTTTGTTCTTCTTTATACAGATACATTTATTGAAATGAAAACCATTTTGCCAAGATGGGTTTGTTTTAAACTCCAGTGGAATTTCAATTGAAACCTCTCTGGTTGCCTATTGTCTGGGCTGATGGACAGATGAAATACCTGAGCTTTTAATAGCCCTTAAGCTTATGTCTTTACAGGAGGAGCCAATAGTTCAAAAACTGTCACCTCACATAGATTAGAAGTGACTGGTACTCTATTTGAGAAGAATTTAGAGATATTTTAGGGGAATTTAGAGATATTTTGAATTCTACTTCTACCTGAGATAAAAAATAATTTTAGATAATGAAATCATTCATGGAAAGGAAGTACTTTCTGTTCCCATTCCTTTTTCCTAGGTGCACTTAGATTTCCCTGACAGTTAAATGGGATATTCACATTAGCACTGGTTGGTTTTGTGTGCAGTGACAGAGCTGCCTACTGTAAGGGAAGACAACAGGTTTGTATGTGCTTTAGGAGAGGTGCTGCATGGAACGCTATTTTATCACTTTTCCATCTGGTTTCTTAAACTTGCCTTGTTTCTCTTCAACCTTCCTGTACTACTCAGGATGATATTATCCTATATTCCACTCTGTTTGCCAGTGGGAGCATCCATTAGCATCACAATCTTTTGTCTTACTGTCATATTGAATCCTCCTTTTTTTTCTATGTATAACATACCATAATATCTGATCTATTCCAGGTTCAGTAGAGAAAAGATTGAGTGTAGAGATTAAAGAGCAGATCTGAATTCGGGTTAGCTTTACATGAGTTTTTCTGAGCTAAGGATTTACTCTTCCCTCATTCACATTATCCCACCACCAAATAAATGGGATATCTTACACACACACAAAGCAGTCTCCTGTCCTCTTCCCAGGTGTCAGTAAAAAGGGCTTTTCCAGTACACTGATGTAATAATTTTCAGTCATTTGTAAACAGTGTTACCTTGGAATCTGAGAGCACTTTATGAGCGGTAATGAAAACAGTCCCACAAATTCCCTCTAAGGTATCTTGAAGGCTTATTTGCACTTGTGAGCTAATTTGCTGTAAAGAAAAATATGACTTTCAAATAGCATCATTGAGTAACTCCAAGTGTGGAAGTTCATTGTCTGGATGAAAATGCCTTGTTCTTGACTATTTAAATTCACTTGGTAGTGAATTAAGATGGTTGTCCCAAGGCAGGCAATTAAACAGTCCTGTGCTCACAGTTTTAGCAAAAACTGAACAGTTTTAGTAAACTAAACTAGTAGACTGTTAAGAAAAATAGCCTGTTCCCACATGTAGACAAACTTTCCTAATCTTTCCTTTAATAACAATCAAGCAAAGGCAACCATACGAAGGAGTGAATAAATTGAAACAGAAATAGAAACCAGTTCTCCTTGGTGTTTGCTCTACCCATAAAAAAACTTTCCTTGGAGATGCTTTCATAATTTTCTTTTCGGTCCCCCTCGTTCCAAACAGCCAGAGAAGTAGAAATACATATTAAAATTCTTGTAGTGAGTCTTGTAAGCATGTCAGCTTTAGATGATTTTTTTCTAGCCTCCCTACAGGAATCCTGGTTAATCCCACTGAATCTTATAATGCTGTTCAATCGTACATGAGAAAACAGAGTAAAATCCTCTACAACCTAAAGAACCCCAATACAGCCATTTTCCTGTTCCTGATTATAATAAAGTACTTTATAATCACAGAATCATTTAGATTGGAAAAGACCTTTAGGATTGAATCCAGTCATTAACTCAGCACTGTCAAGTCCACCACTAAAGTGTCACCTTTTCCTAGAAGGAGATCAGGTTAGTCAGGCAGGATCTGTGTTCCAATGGTCATTTTACGTTCTTTATGTTCTTTTGGCCCTCTGTCTGGTTCTGCTGAATGTTTGGATTGTTTGGAGTTTTTTGTCCAGCCCAACTCCTAACTGTGGGCTGTCAGACAATGGCACAAAGTATCTATTCTTCCCTCTTGGTTGTTCCATTTTATCTCTGCTGCAGGGATACAAAATNAGTGAATAAATTGAAACAGAAATAGAAACCAGTTCTCCTTGGTGTTTGCTCTACCCATAAAAAAACTTTCCTTGGAGATGCTTTCATAATTTTCTTTTCGGTCCCCCTCGTTCCAAACAGCCAGAGAAGTAGAAATACATATTAAAATTCTTGTAGTGAGTCTTGTAAGCATGTCAGCTTTAGATGATTTTTTTCTAGCCTCCCTACAGGAATCCTGGTTAATCCCACTGAATCTTATAATGCTGTTCAATCGTACATGAGAAAACAGAGTAAAATCCTCTACAACCTAAAGAACCCCAATACAGCCATTTTCCTGTTCCTGATTATAATAAAGTACTTTATAATCACAGAATCATTTAGATTGGAAAAGACCTTTAGGATTGAATCCAGTCATTAACTCAGCACTGTCAAGTCCACCACTAAAGTGTCACCTTTTCCTAGAAGGAGATCAGGTTAGTCAGGCAGGATCTGTGTTCCAATGGTCATTTTACGTTCTTTATGTTCTTTTGGCCCTCTGTCTGGTTCTGCTGAATGTTTGGATTGTTTGGAGTTTTTTGTCCAGCCCAAATCCTAACTGTGGGCTGTCAGACAATGGCACAAAGTATCTATTCTTCCCTCTTGGTTGTTCCATTTTATCTCTGCTGCAGGGATACAAAATTATGACATGGTAGTAGAATGTATTGTAATATTTGCCTTTTGCCTTACAGCACATTCGTGCTGCTTATTTAAGTTGTATTCCTGTTGAGCTCCGCCTTTGTTCCAAGCCACTGAAGAAAACATGCTAAGAGGCAGAGTGAGAATTGTGAATTTGGGTAGGATACTGCCCTTTGTGACTCAGTCACTCTGATGGAGGCTGTGCTTTGGATGTGCTGTATTTGAGCAAATCCGAGGGCTGGGTTTTCTGAGAATTGCATCCCCTGGTTTTAAACAACTTCACCTTTGTGCCGCACTATCATTCCTTTATCCAAACTCCCTGACTCTGTTATATTGAAGACACACACTATGATGTATGAAGACATACATCACTTCTGTGGTGTCCCAGGGGGTCTTTGCTCCTAGTTCTGTGGGGATTTTGGTTTGTTTTCTATGCAACAAAAGTCTAAGGAGTTCACTTGCATAACAGCACAACAAAAATACAAAATATTCTGTGCCTTCAAAGTACTCCTGGGCTCTAAAAAATCCTTACTTTTCTATTTTCTGCTCTGGATTATAGCAGCAGGAATTGTGGGATACTGCAATTATTAATTCTTTTATGACTAGGTAATATATAGTGATCTTTCAAAATAGCTCTTGGGCCTCATATTTAACCACAGAGAACAGAGTACAATGGGAATGCGCTCTTTGAGAATACCCTGGGTACCCTGAATACACTGAAACAGTGGTGTTAACTGTGTTAGCTTAGATCTGTGAGTTTTGGCACGATGAATCTTGGTATAGTTGTGCTGAAGGTGCAGAAGCACAGATTTTGGCATGTTTTAGCAGCCAAGACATACATGTGGGCTTCACAAAGCATTTTTTAATCCATATTAAAAGCCATATTGCTTCAGTGCCACTGTCACCTGTGTTAGCTGCCTTCAGCCTTCCCTGACTGCAGTGTCTTGGAGCAGAGCTCAGAGATTCTGTCTCCCACATGATGTGCAGGGATGGAAGTCCCCTGAGGTCCATGTCAGCCTGCATGTCTGTAAGAGATGGACTGCAGGAACTTGAGGTCTTGCTGTTCCAGTCATATTTCTTTAGTGATAAAAAGAAGGGGAAATAATGTGAACAATGTGAAGCAATGTGTGCAGAACTTCCCCACGATTTTCAGGTATGAACATAGTGAAGTTTCCTTTATTTGTGAATATTCCGCGATTTAGGAAGTACTTGAAAAGGAGTATTGAAAAGTGATAACCAGACAAGACTGTTGCAAGAGTAAACCTGTAAGTCTTATAGGACTGGAAAACCAAGATTATGACTTTTTGCTGTAGTTTATGGGTGTCAATTGTGAGTGGTAAAGGGAATTATGTTCTCACCAGAAGAGCAGCTCTGCTCTGGGGGATTGTGTCTGACAAGGGAGGACTGTTGTAAGGGGCTATTCTTAATGTTGTTGTCCTTTGTTTCCTAGGACTGTTTATCTTGTAAAAGTCTGGATCCTATCATAACTACTGCAACTCATATTCTGAGAAAATGCTACCCCAAGGAGCATCTGCCTGTGGTGACTGTAAGAAGTTCCTATTCCTTCCCTCTTCCTGGGAATGTCAAGGCTGAGCCTCTGTGTGAGGGATCTGAAGGTAAATGGCTGAAGGGTGAGTTCAGTAGGAGGAAAAGGAGCATGACATGAGAATTAAGTGTGGGATCTGGGGAAGGGAGACTTGGCATAGTCCTGAGGTTTACAGTTAAAATTAATCTGATAACCTACAGTGTCACTCAAGAGGGAAGAAATTACTCCCAGGTCTTCTTGAAGCTGGGAGAATCTGTTTGGAGAATAAATGAGAGAAGACGGAAAGGAGGAAGGAAAAGGAAAAAAATTCTCCTATTATCCAAAGAATAATGGAGCAGAGTGGGTATAGCAGAGGCTGGAGATGCCATTGCTCCCCAGCAACAGAGGGGGACATAACTGTGCCTCTGCATTGGCTGTTTGGGGGGTAAAAAACTGCCCTGCAGCTTTCTCAGTAAAGAATTGCAAGAATTATTATCCTTTTCCCTTCCTAAAGTAAAAGCAGATAGTCATGGTGCATGAGTAAAAGATGGGAGCCCTTGCTGGAAAGCACAACTCAAGCACAGGCAGGATATCTCCTCTGCAGAAAAGGCTCCATGATACACAGAAGCAATTTTTGCTGCATTCAATTTCGTGTGGAAGATGCTGAAATACTATAACAATCATAGCAGTAAAACACCCTAATCTAGATAATACAGATTAAGAGCATCCTGTAATATCATTGCAGCCAAGCAGAAAATCTCTGTATTGCTTCGTAAAATGAGTTGGATCCATATCATGGGGACATTTGTCATGGTTTTGAAAGGCAGTGCTTGAGTCCAAGAGAACAGAGCTTTCAAAGCTGGGTGAATTAGTGCCAAATTCATTTATATGAGATTAACAAATGGGATTTGCTTTAATCGGGGTTGTGGTGGGTTGTGGGCTGTGTGGCACACGTAGAAGAGTTTACATGCATTTCTCTGCAGGGTATGAGAGGGATATTAGGTTGAACACCTTTGCCTCTTTCCGGCTTTTGCAGGTGACAGTGAAAGCGAAGGAGAGGAAGAGGCTGAAACAGAGTGGGATAACGAGGATGTGGAGAGTAAAGAGGAAGTAGGTATATGAGCCACAGTTCCCATGATCGTCTACATACTGGAAAGTAAAACTTTTCATTGTCCATTTTGACACCCTGAAAGACCATCCAAGCAGAGAATGTAGAGGTGCATGTGGTCCCCCATGAACACACTTCATGGATAATAGGAGGATACTTGAAAGAAGGAAAGGAGAATGCACTGACTTTCACTAAAAAGTGCCCTGCTTTTATTTTATTCATTTTCATGCTTGTCAGCCATGGTGGAGGGCGTTTGGTGACTTCTCTGTTCCTGCACAGAGACTGCCCAGAATCACATACACAGTCAGGGATAAATGGTGGATCTTTGATCCACTAGGCATATGCCAGGAAAATGGCACTTAGGGAAAATTGATTTGTCATCTAGGAAAGGCTAACCCTCTGTTTACTCCCATATCAGAGCATATTTGGGCTGTGCACCCACTCTGAGGAAAAGGTTAGTTCTTTTAAGCCACAGCTGGGGCATTTGAGCCTACATTCCTTCTTTATTTGCTTCTGCACACAGACAAATAATACAATGAATTATTCAATACTTCTCTGAATTCTCCCTTAGCAGTCTCCCTGCAGTGACCTAACTGGCAAAAAAACTTCTACCAGCTGAGGATGAGGGTGCAAACTTTTTAGTTGTGAAAATACAAACAAGCTCATATGCAAATGTGAAGTAGTGAATGCTGCTAATAAGTCTTATCCACATAAAGTGGCTTGGGAAAGCAAATTAAAGAAATGCAGTTGCAAATACAGTCTAATTAGAAATGATTGAGACTTCTGTGAGAGGGAGTTCTCATTACTTGCCCTGTCTTTTTCTCCTCAAATATTAAACTGATGTCACCCAATGAAAAAAGGAAGTTGAATCCC
>VZRS01007801.1:564291-613889 GCA_013398055.1 Ifrita kowaldi | reverse complement strand
CCTCAAATATTAAACTGATGTCCCCCAATGAAAAAAGGAAGTTGACCCCCCCCCCCCCACATTATCTGAGTGTCCTAACTTGCCCCTGTCTGGCTGTTTTTATCTGAATATTAGAGCTCGTCAAGATGCTCATTAGGAATAAGGCTCATAGTAGATTTATCTCCTTCTTTAATTAGTTATTCATTCAGTAACAGCTCCTCTATGCTTCTGAACTATTTAATTATTCATAAGGATTTACCAAGTAGATGTAAGCAGTTTTGGTTTGGGGTTTTTTTTGCCTAAGAGCTTATTCTGAATATGAGTTTAAATACCGTTTGTCTGGTTTGCTGGTCATATATCTCCTGTAAAAAACCTTGCTAAAGGGAAAGCAAGCAGGGAATGGATAATGAACTTCCAGACTACTTTTTTTTTTTCTATGAGATGTTTTGCACAACACTTCCTGTTGTTGATGTGATTTACAAACATTTTCACAGCTACATAACACATATCCATGCATGCTAGCAATACTAACAAAACTGAAACTTGGCTCCATGCTTGTGTCAGGAACTGTTCAGAGTTCTATGAAAATAAAAATCACCATATCAACCATCTATTCTTTTCCATCCAAATCTTCAGCAAGTTTGAAGCTACATATGCATCAGTATGCTCTCAGTGGCAAATCCTTTTCAACTGACCTCATGCTCATTGCAGGTCTTCACTGCCTTTTCATCTCAGCCCAAACAATGCTTCAGATTCTGCTTTGTGACCCAAGTGTGGCTCAGGGTTTGAAATGCCTTGGGCACTGGTGCATTCAGGCAATTGTACTTCATTCTTTTTATAACAGCTTTGGAAATGAGTCTGTTTGTCAGGAGCAAGTAATTTCTTTGATGGCATTTGGTGGGACATACTTAGACACGTTGAATTATTTGAATAATGCTGTAATATAACGCCCAGTCATCAATGCCATGTCTGCATCCTTTCCTCTTGCTCTAACTTTTCCTGTTTGTTTTTTTGGGGTTTTTTTTTATGCAGTGGATGAATGCTTGACACAGTTTGTCTTTGGTTCTCGCATCTGACATGGGTGAGGCTGTGCATTAATACACAGGAGCCTTTGACTGTGAAAGTTTCAGACACTGCTCTTATCCTCAGCTCACTGATGGTTGAGATCATCTCATGGGACATGTGCTCTTCTAATTCTGCTTTTGCAGGATTATGACTTGGAGACAGATGTGAATAAATTGAGGTCAAGGCCAGTGCTTGACCGGCCAGAAGAAGACCTTGGACAATATGAAGCACTGTGTGCAGAACTTTCCCAGAATTTTCAGGTATGATCATAGCGCAGTTTCTTTTATTTGTGAATATTCCAGAATTCACAGGGCTACTTCAAAAGTGAACCTATAAGTCTCGTAGGACTGGAAAGCCAAAGATTATCACTTTTCACGGTGGTTTATTGGTGCAAATCATGAGTGATAAAAGGAATGGTGTTTGATGCACATTTTTCTGGCTGTAGATTAAGTAAGCACTGTTGAATCAATGAGAAATCTGTCAGATAATTTGTATCCTTGCTGGCAATTTCAACAGCAATATCAAGATCAGAATAAGATGTGAAAAATAAATACTGTCAACTAGTGGTTTGAAGGAAGAGGAGAAGATTGCACTGCCACTGAGTGAAATGAATGGTTTGAATAACTTTTTTCTAGTGATGTTTAGGACAAAAAAATAGGGAATACTGCACTCATTATAAGTTTTGGACTTTAGGAGAGCTGAAAACCCTGTTTCAAATATGAATCTGAAAAAGATCACTGGTTTAATGTATCTCCTGTAGACACAATTTTGTGATATTGATTGTGACCTTAAGTAGTCAAATGGGATTAAATCATACTCCTACATGAAGGTGGGGTGGAGTTTTGCAAGACAGACTGGCCACCTTTACCCTCCTGTAACATTTATATTTTTTTTAAAAATGCCTTGCAAAGTATCTTCCCTTCTTTGTTTGAATGATTGGTTTTGGTTGAGTCATCTGGGCGAGTCATCTCCAGTCGGATCCTTTTGGTTTCTGAGGATTTCTGTGGAAACAGCTTTGTGGATAGAGAAATGCTGGCAGGTAGTCCATGCACTGATTTTGCTCTGACTGTTTTATTGGTTGAGTACAGTTTTGGGAGATGTGTAAATATTTCCTCTTTTCTTCCTTGAAAGCTTTCCTCTGGAAGGAGGCACAATCTGTCTGTAGTTTCTTTTAATTTCTTCTGCTTTTTGAATTTAAAGGAGCTTGAATTTGAGTCTGAGGAAAAGAAGAGCTTGGAGGATAGGACTGAGAGTCTTCCCTCTGCTCCCTCTCTTTTCATTCCAAGTGCTACTTCTGTGAAACATCCAAACTGCAGATGGAGAAACCAAAGTGTCACAGAGATGGGACCAGATCCAGGGGAACAGGATTTCAAAGTCCCACTGCAGAGCTGGAGAAAGGAGGAATACAGATGGGATAAGAATGATGAAAAGAGAGACATTGCTGAAGAAGCCCAGGATAAAGACTTCTGTGAGGAGGAAGATCCAGCCAGGAGTCATGGGTTTGCTTTGTGCCCTCTCCCAAAAGATGCTGCTTGGTACAAAAAAACATTTTACCCTCACAGTGAGACCTCGATCCATCCTAGTCCTGACGGGAGGCTGCAGAGCTCAGATATAGTCAGAAATCTTCTGGAGAATCACCGAGGGGATATCCCATTCCACAGCCCTCGTTTCTATGCAGCCAGGGCCAAATGTGTGAAGTCCATCCCAGGCTACAGAGACCTGGCATTCCCGGATTTCTGGGGTCACCAGCCACCTCCTCGCAGCAAGCCCGTGCTGGAGCGCAAGCATGGGGTCCAAAGGTGATTGTGCTTTTAATGTCATGACCACACTGAGAGCTCTTGGGCTCAAAACTGGCTTATGTAGGGTCAGACTCTAACATCTCTGAATGTCTTAGGAAGTTATAGAACAAATTTTTTTGGCTACCCAACGATTTACCTCAATTGATAAATTGATAAATTCATCAATATACCTATATTTGTGATGGGACTCTAAGCTGGGTTCTGAATCTGTGACCTTGTTAGAACACAAATGAGAACAAGTCCATTTTAGAGATGGAGAAGTCTCTGTGTCCTTTTGGGATATGTTTTTACCTTCAATCTTACTCTTTATTCAGCTGCCTTTAGTGCCTGCAGCATTGGTCCCACCTGGTTCTTTCAGGGAAAATCCTATCTGCCCTCTCAGGAAGGACCTCTCATTATTTAGGTGCTCAGATGAGTGGGAAGCTTGTTTTGAAGTTGTTCTAGGAGAGAAAGCTCTTATAACTCCAGTTTTTTTGTTCCAAGTAGGGCTGTATGCAATGACTTTACATTTCTTTTTAGTGGTATAGGGGATTATTAGCAGGATGCAAAGATGGGGGTGGATTCTACTCCAAACTTCAGAGTCGATCAACACTAATCAAATGGCATTTGTGAAGACCACTGATTTCTGACTGCTAGAGGGAATGATTCTTTCTGCAGTAAATATATGAGCTAGAAAGCTTATTTAGAGGGAAAATCACTCTACCATCTTGTTGCACTGTTGCTCTAAAAGCTCTGCTTTTATGGCTACAACAACATGTATAACTACAGCTAAAATGGGACTAATCGTATCATGCTTCAAGGCATGATATGATTGCTTCAAAGGTCAGGAAGAAAATCTGGTATTCCACATTTGATCGTCTTCAGGGATTAGAGAAGCTCTGTTTAATAATGAGTAGAAATCAGCTTGACTTAGAGTCACTATGCACTACGAGTCAGACTAGTAGGTTTGCAAGTTATGGCAGATATTTCCTCACAGGGTAAGAATGGCCACTTGGGGGTTCGAACTGACTGGGAAGAACTGGGGATAAATCAAATTTGACACAATCCAGTAGTGAACAAAAAATTTTGCAGAATCAGTCATTTAACCCGAAAGGCAACTTGTTGTAGTGGGGATGGAGCGGAAGCGTTGTCACAATGGGAAATAAAAGTTCACCCGGAATTAGCACATGAAAGTCCTTTCTTGCCACTCCTTAAAAATAATTTCCTAAGACTCTTCATATTTCTTCTAGAAGAAAACTGTATATCCAGATTTCTCACAGTGTCATTAAGATTTGCTGCTTTCTTTTTCCTAGGGACAAAGTCCTTGACGACGTTCGCCGCCTAATCCAGCCGGGAGATGTGATAGGAAGAACTGTGTTTGATTTAGATGATCCCAGGTGGGTCACTTAAATTGAGTGCTGCAACCAGGGGCCCTGTCAGTGCTGCCAGTGAGCCCAGTTTACTTGATCAACTCTGATAAAGGCCGAGAAGTAACACAGGAGGTAAAGGCCTAACAGAGAAAATATCCAGGAGGGATAAATTCCTTGTAGGTGACTCCGGGAAAAGGATTTGTTGTGGAAGTCACTGGAGCAGGAGAGCATCAAAACTTTTAGGCAGAACGAGAAAATCTGTATATCAAAGGCGACTGTAGGTTGTTCCTGGATGTGTCTCAATTGCATGCAGTGATTTGGAACAGAGGTGTGCAGTTCAGTGCTGGGAATTGTATCTATGAATCCAGTTTTACCGTCCCCTGAAGCAGCATTTCCCACTGAGTGTCTGCACAGCCAGTGTCACAGACTGTAGATGTACCCTGTTTCATAAATGTGACACTCACACAATACTTCTGAATAAAAACCCTAAACATCTGGCCTCAGTAACTGCTTTAAGTGCTCAACTATGGTCTGTGAGAAGATGTAGCACCAGGCAGCTGAGAGGGTCCCAAATTGAAAGAAATTGCGTTCAGAGGAAGGATAAGTGACTTGGAGAACATTCTCTGGAGTAAAATAGAGGTGAAAGTTTGAGGTAGGAGAAAGTTACAAAGTTGTTTAGGATTAATTTAAGGGTTTCTAAGCAGCTAGGAGAAGGAAACTCTACAGATGAGGGAAGAGCAAATATAGAGTAATTGTATAAAAGTGCCTTCTGCAATTAATGAAATAATAGGAACAGTCCAGTGGGAAAGTAACTGGAATAAAGAAAGCAAACATGGATAGTTACAAAAGAGACTACTGGGAAAAGGAAAGATGTGAATTAGAATTACTAAGCAAGAGTAGAGAGAAAAGCTGCACCGGATAGGAAGGTTATGGATTTGTTCACCTCTTCCTCCTTCCCAGGGTCTTGCTTATAAAAAAAATTATTAAAGCCAATTTTAGCACAAAACAAGATGCTGGGGAAGGCTTGTCTTTGAAGCAACCTGCTACAGGTGTCCTTGCTTTGCTTTACAGCAGTCACTCAAACCCAGGTGCTCCAGGCTGTCTGACATTTTTCTCCAAGTTTGAGTCGGGAAACCTTCGGAAAGCGATCCAAGTGCGTGAGTAAGTACCCCTGCAGCAGGCCTGTGCCAGCCTGCCTTCTGCTGTGACCACAGCATGGAATGGTGGCCTTCTCCTGGGCTTGGAAAGGGTCAGCCAGGGAAGCAGGTTAGATGACGTGGCGCTTATTATGCCTTCTAACACCTGGATGTCACAGAAGGAACATGATTAAGAAAACAGAGCTCAAAATGTTTTGACTATTACAGTGTGAGTATTTAATGGTGTTTGATGGTGACGCTCACAAAATATCAATCAATCTGACTACTTTGCCTGCTGTCAGCATGTTCAGTCGCAGACAGGAGGTGTTCATGGCCACTGCTTTTTATTATTCTTTTATTCTTCATTACAGGTTTGAGTATGACCTAATTATGAATGCGGATGTGAACAGCAGCCAGCACCACCAGTGGTTCTACTTTGAGGTCTGTGACATGAGGTCAGCAGTTCCCTATCGCTTCAACATCATCAACTGTGAGAAGTTCAACAGCCAGTTTAATTATGGTATGAGCCTTTGAGGAATTGGGGTAGCCTTCTCTTCACAAGAATATCTTTTTAATGCTATAAAGGTTTCCAGCTCTCCATGTCTGTAAGTTTAAAGGAGACTGTAAATTCAATCTTATCTGTCCTGAAATCCACTGAAAAAGTCACTTTAGATTTGTCAAAGAACCTTTGTCTATCCTCAGGAGGACTGAGGAGCAAACTGAATATTGAGACCTGGGAGAGGATTTGTGGGGGGAAATAAATTTCACTGCTGTGTTTATAGACCAGAACTGAGGAAGAACGGCACTAGGGTTGGGAGAGCTGGGGGGAAAGACAATCTGTTGGGACTGAATGAGCAGCATAGGATTGGAAAGTATTTCTAAGATTTAAATAAATATGATAATCCCCAAACAAATATTCATGATTCTTTGGTTTTATCTAGTAAGACATCTTCAGACATACTGGAATTTCTGTTGATATTAATGATGATAAAAAATTTTGTTCCTTGCAGCCTTTGAGCTCCTGTCATGGTTCAGGAGGAAGGCAGCATTGCTTAGAAACAGGCAGGGCAAATCCCAGCTTTCAACATCCGTTTTAGAAGAGAAATTATTTCTTCTGCAAGGAGACTGTGGATTGAATTCTTAGCTGGCATAGGCTGGGGAATTTTTTGGTTTGTTTCCATGGAGCTCTGTTAATTTACACCAGCTCAAGACCTGACTCAGAATGTTTAATAAGTCCATAACATTAGACTTTGCATTCCTCTGAAGCCCTGTGGCTACAGCCTTTAGCATCACCAGGACGACTCTCTCAGGATCAATGTACCTATAACAAACAGAATTAGGAGTTGGAATCACTTGTCACTTGTATGTGTGAAACTGGCTGGATGAGTGACATGATGAATTAAAAGACATTTACTCTTTAACCCAAAGGGCTGAAATTCAAGTATTCATATAGATCCCAATTGAAAATGGTATTTTTTTAGTCATCTTATACTGCTTACCTGAGTTACCCAACAATTCAGTGGGGTGTGTGTGGTAGGAGCTTGAAAATGAAGGATGTTGATGTCCTGTTTTAAACCACAATTCAATCCTTGACGTAGCCCCTAGTACCTCCACAGTCAGAGATTCAGGCTGTTATTGGTGGAAGGTTGGTTGTTATCTGCTAGTTTGGCTGTTGTCAGCATTTATGATCTCATTTTGTGTACCTGAAATTGTACATGACTCACATGTTCAAGCATGCAACGAAAAATATATTTGGAAGAGAAATGTGAAAATACCATCTGGAGTAAGGAGGGAGGCTAAGCCATGGCTCACTTTTGGATGGCTTGTTCATGGGGTTGGCTATTAAATAATTCCTCTGTGGGTTGCTTCTGCTGCTCTGAGTGGGCAGTGAAGCTCCAGCTTTTCTGGCTTGGCTGAGCAAGGCTCACTACCCCTTCCAGTACATGCATAACATTTACACAGAGCAGTGGTAAGAGATGCTATTTATTCGTCACATTCCCTCTGCACTTTTCTGGGCTAATGCCCATACTCTGACACAAAAAGCCTCCAGTTGTGATGTAGTGCCAAAGTACCCTGAGTGGCAATTCTTTACAGCTCCTGGTTACTTCTCTGGTTTGATTTTTTTCCCTTTTGCTCTTGGTTAGATGGCACTGTGTGACTTTCAAATCAGCAGAAAGGATATTTAATGAAATAGTTGTGGCTGGGAGCAGAGCAAGACAGGAGGCACAGCCTCCACCTCTCTCCTTCCCCCTTTTTCACTAACTTACTCTACCATGGGAAATAATGGGATTTCATCAGAACCCTGATTTCAGTTTGTTTTCTGAAACTGAACATTCCCACAGGGGAAATAGAAACTGATTTTTATGTTTTTAATTAAAATGAGATGTCCAACTAGTATCAACCATTGCTCTGAGACAACTTCATGTGTGAGTCCTTCGGACTCAGAGAGAAGGGCAGGAAATACATCATCAGTATTAATGATTTTCAAACATCACCTTCCCCCAGCACAAGAACAGCCAAGAGAAGGCTCAGGGGGCAACTTATCAACATGAAAAAATACTTGGGAGGGCATTTTTCTCTTTCTTAAATGTGCTATCACAGAAGAGGTGCCAGTGTCATTGCTGGGCTCAGCTGTGGCTGTGCTGGGTCCACTGGAGCTGTTGTCAGGAGCCTCCCCTGCAGCCCCTGGCCAGGGACACCCTGTGCAGAGAGCTCTGCTGGGGAGGGCAGCATCCTCACCTGGCCTTAAAGAGCAGGCAGGTGTGTACAGCAAAGGAAATTGATACAAAAACTCCCTGCAGGCAGGCTGGCTTCATGGAGCTGCGAGTAATGGATGTGCAGCTCAGACCAGAGAAAGCCTCGCTCCTCAGGGCATGAAATGGCAATGTTTTGGAGGTCAGGAAGAAGTTCATGCTCTGGGATAATGCAGTACAAAGATGGATGTTATTGTTATCAGTATTTGTGACTCATAGGTGTTATTTAGGTCTAATAGGAAGTTTAAAACCTTCTTCTAGCTTTGCTTGCTATTTTCTGAAGGCAGGGCTCTGCATGCACCACAGACCTCTGATGCTATGGTGGGATTAAGAGTTCAATAATAGTGCAGCCAAGCATAAAATATTGGACTAACCAAATTACTGCTCTTGTTGATGCCTTAATTCATATTCTTTCCTTTCCCTTCCTCTGTTTGTAAACAAAATGGTTTGCAAAGGCCAGAAGAATAATTTATTTTTTAATAAACTCCATTCAGCTCATTTCTTCTGGAGGGGCTTTTTGTACAGATATGGTTGTCTCAGAACAAAACACAGGGCTTTGGAAATGTATTTACTCTGTATAAACTACCAGCAGAGAGAGCACTGACAAAATAATGATGCTTCTTGTTTAGCCTTTTCCTTCCCAGTCCTGTCTTTTCCAGCCAGGGAAGTCACATCACCTGAAACTGTCTTGTTTTCTGTAGGCATGCAGCCAGTCATGTACTCAGTGAGGGAAGCTCTCCAGAGCAGGCCTCGCTGGATTCGGGCAGGCCAGGAGATCTGCTATTACAAGTAAGTGCACTTTTGGTGAATAATTTGTGCCTTCCTTTCTCCACTGTTTCACTCAGTGATGTCATGAGCCTCTCACCACCAGTGCCCCCTATTTCAAATGTCTCTAAATTGGTGCTGGCTCAATGTGCTATGTGCTTCCAGCTTCAGAACACAGCAACAAGTGAGATCTCACTATTAGATGCCAAGGGAATATGCAGAATTCACTTGCCCAGGAGGAAGGAGAAGGAAAGGAGAAGCAGTGTAGTTGGCTTTTTCCCCTGTCTGGGAAGAAAAGAGCTGGTTGGGATCGTTGTTTTTCTGTTGCATACACTGACTTTTGTAAGAGATGTAGGAGCTGAGGAACTAAAGAAAGGGTTGGATATACAACAGTGGTGTAAAGGAATCCTGACAAGCTCACTGCTGATATCTGTGCAAGCTCCCTGTTTCAGGCTGGTTTTGCAGTGTGCCAGAGCCTCAGAAGAAAATTCCAAGTTGTCCCAACTTCTTTTGTAATTTTTTTTGGGGGTGGGGAGGGATTGAAGGCACACATTATCCTCTCTCAACCTGGCATCTGTCTACAGCAATTTGAGTAGCTATTTTTATTTTGTTTCAATTACTCTTCGCTAACTTTCATGCACTTGACCTTAACCTTTTCTACCTCAAGAGCTCACGTACTGTGGTGCAGTGGCTTCCCTTGACATGCCTGTAATCCCTGACTTCTCTGAGTATGGGCTTCTGGTTGGGCAGATTTTCATGCTGGATACCATTGTAGTGGCTTCCCATGTCATTAGCAAGGCAGCTATTGTGCAGTGATTAAACAGCAGCTGACTTCCAAGATTAAGCCATGATTGTGCAATTAAGCCTGTAATCAGATTCTTGTTCAGAATATATGAGAGAATGGCTTTATTGATTTGGAATATTCTGTGTTTTCTAGCTGTACATTGAATTATATGTCAACATAATCATCTAGGATAACTAGTTGTTGTCTCTCACTTACTGTGTGTTCCTGGTTCTCACATGTTTTTGTACACACAAGAATGTGCATGCACACACATAAATACATTTTCACCTCTGCTAAAACCTTAAAGTTATTATTTCAGTGATTATTAAAGAGATTCTCAGTCATTAGAAATTGTAGGGGGGAGGAATGTGAAAATAGTGTTGTTAGGGCTGCTCAGGCTTTATCTCAGAAGATGAGGAGATGGGATGGCTACAGTGATATCACACTGCCAGTATTTTGGGGAGAGAGCACACTTCAGTTCCATTTACCGTGGTCTCAGGTATCCTAAGGTGGGGCTGCACATTTTGAAGAGAACCTCATCTAATTATTTTTACCAGGAGTTACTAATAAACCAGGAATTATTAATAAATATGGGAAAAGAGTGATATACTTTCAGAAATACAGAGGAACCCAAGGGTGCCCTTAATTGCTTTTGCAGCAGGGCCTTTGCTGAGAGACATCTCTGAGCTGAAGGACAGGGGGAGGAAGAGCTCATTGGTGAGTTGTCTGCGTGAAGCAGGTTGGCTGATCTTTGGCATTCATCTTCCCTGAAGATGGGGTAGCTCACTCATAAAGATGAATGTTGTGGCACAGCTGTGTCACCGTGTACCTTTCTCATATGTCTCACAAGAGCTTTTATGTTGTGGAGAATATTAGCAGAGCTCTTGTCAAAAAGTAGCTGAGTGACACTTGTGCTCTATTTTATTGCCTCTCTGTGAAGTGACAGGATACACCCATGATAAACAGTTGCAGTTACAATAAGATCATCTCATTCTCTTGCTGTCTTGGCAGCTTTTATGAGCTGAATAATATTCCTTTCTGGCAAATTATTTAAGGAACAATGGCAGCTGAGTGTTGAATTGGTGACAATGTGCTTGTGCCTTTGGTTTCATGGCTCATTCTAAGCACATTATCCAATCTCCAGCCTTTTCAGAAAATAGTCAGGTCAGATAGTAATGAGGTACATGGAGTGTTTTGTTCTCACATCACCACTAAAAACTTGGCTGTTTAGTGATCATAACGATGCCAGAACTAGGTCTTCTCTTTTCAGCATCTTTATAATCACATTAGATGAAATAAACATCACAACATTAGCAGTTCACCTCTAATGATATCTGTGAGGGGGTGAGACATCAGTCTCACTCTGAGAGCACCTGGCCTTTGCAGTATGGCTGAACACCTTAATGGCACAATGGCTGGGGGAATATTCTGCTTTGACCTGGATTCTGCCTGAAATGTTGACAACAAAAATACCTTATCATGGATTTGGCCTTTGAAAAGGAAGGTGTGTTGTGTGTTTTCCACTTTTCAATGTGGCAGACCCCAAAATAACAGCCATGCCCAATAAATTGTTAAACACTGCTTTTTATGGTAAGAAGCAGGGTGTTACTAAAGCATCTTGCACTTCATAGCCACACTTAGAGATGCAAGGAGGTCGAGACATGGAAAATGGGGACACCAAACTCCAGGTGGGAAGTATTTTGGACCAAGGGACTACATCAGCAGATAAGAAGAGATAAACATTTTACTTTCCATTTGAACTCTGTTTTGAAGTGGCCCAGAAGTCAGGGACATTGATACTTTCTTTGGCCACTTTAGTCTAAGCTGAAAATGCCATATTCCATCATCTAACAGTGCTTTTTACTACATTAAATGCTGCAGATAGGAAGTCTAAAGACCAGATGGCCAAGAGACACTGTTCCTGAATCACTTGGTACTTTTGAATTCCTCAGTTACAACCCAGCTCCTTTCCTGCCTGCATCTTTGTCCAAGTTGCTTCACCTATGTCTGTTTCCTCCCCTACAAAGGGTGGAAAATTAGAGTCACTTATCTGCCACCCAAAGAATGGAATAGATAAATGGGGAAGCATGTTTTAATTAGATAGTGTTTGCAAAAGATTTTTTTAAACTCAAAAACTTATCTTGCAGAGTGAAAGATAAGTAGTATTATAATTATTATTAATTAACTCTTCATCACTACTGTGCTGGAAATACAATACTTGTGCGGTTTTTTTTCTGAAGGAAAGCAGCAAGCAAAGTGGTTTCACTGCCACAAATTGAAAGGCACAGTAGATACAGCTCGTGTGTTCATTGAGAAGACTATGCATTGGTCTCTATTTTTCTTTGCAATAACCAGTGTGTTAGCTTCTAGAAAGCATGAGAGACTTCCAATGCGTCTTTGAAAGAGAAGACAAACAAGGGAGTGGGGACCAGATGTTGCCAGAGTATTTTTTTTTCCTTTCCATTTCATTGCTTGTTACTTTAGGCTCCATGCTGATATGGTAGGGTGTTGTGATGAAAAAGTGGTGAGGAACTACAAAACATCAATCTGGTGGAGGAAAAAGGAAGCAATAGAGCTATTTTGGCTTGACAGCAGTAGGAGGAGAGAGAGGCACAGAGGAAAAATGTTTTTTTTTTTTTTTTTAGGTTTCTTCTAAAAATATTCAGAGCTACTGCTTTGTATGATGGATTGTGAGGACACCAGATTATATGCAGTAAAAATACACGATCATTTACACTGCTTACACACAGGGGGGTTTTCTTTTTAATGCATGAGTGAAGAATATTGAAGCCTCCCAAAGCCACCTGTAAACTTCCTGTTACTGCCAGATAGCTTGCTAAAGATTGAAGCAGGTGTCAAGAAGTGATTCAAAAGTCTGGAAATGTCTTTTCTGGATGGGTAGTTAGGTGGAACAGCAGAGATGCTCAGAACAAGGATGAAATGTGCTGCTGAGCAGCCCTGTGCATCCCTACCCTGGGGATCATGTCTGAGCAGGCAGGAGTAAGGAACACTGAATTACCAGTGTACCATCGAGATCAGAGGTATTTCCTGCTGCAAAACCCCTGGGTTAAGTGGCCATTTTAGGCAGGAGAGACACTTTTGGCTGCAGAATTACAGACTACAGAGGGAGAAGCCTTTACTCCGGAGTATTAGGGACAGGTGGGAATCGTGTCTGTGTGAGATATTTAGGCAATATCTGCCTGCAAAGACCCACTTCCTCCCACACCTCTAATCACAAATGTGAATTTGGAGGGGAGGACTTGGAAGAACTCAGCACTTCATGACTACTCTTTATGAATAAGGTGATCTAACCTTCCAAGTGACACTGAGTATAATAGAGGCCATGGAGATGAGCATTTTCCTTCTCACTATGCAGGAAATGGTTCTTAATTATCCCTCGTCAAAATTAACAGGAACTATATAAAATGTCATTGTTCTGATTTCAAAAAAATACCAGACTTTAACCCTCCATCCACTGAAATACATATATAAATGCTACTAAATACATGTTTCTGTATTTGTGGGTTTATTGAAATCTTTTTCTCTCTGAGTCTCTCTGTCCAATATTAAGGTGCTTTATTTGCAAAGGGAATGTCGGGGTAAAAGGTTCAGCTGAGAATAAAATCACAGGCTTTTCAGGTTGCCACTGTGACTCAATGTTCCTGCACTATCTATTGATCCAGTCGGTATCACTCACCCCGCATGTTCCTAACTACTGAATCCCAATGAAAACCTAGCAGCATTGTATTGTGTCTCCCTTATGAAAAAGAGCTGATTATTTTTGAGAATTTGACAAGAATAATTATCTTTTCTCTCCACCCCTTTGAATAAAAATGAACAGCAGCAAAATAAACTAGTATTGTAAAATTCAGGAGCTGAAATTGCATCTTTTGGTTGCCTCTTCTGTTTTGCATTTTAATGCAACATTGATGATAACATTTGTCAAAGAAACCTCACAGTCCCTCAGAATCAGAAGGTTTGGCAACAGCATAATTGGTGCAATGTGGGAAAAATATTGTTTGAAATGTACTTATGGATGCAATTTGCTCTGAGGCTTCTCCCTGAAGTGCATGATTTGTCACTTCATCTCTGCTGAAAGAAAACTTTCTTACTCAGCCTGAAGTCATCTCTTCATCAGAGTAAGTCTCCTGCAAGAGATCAGGTCCTGACACTAGGTTGAGAAGCTAGCTGTAAGATTTTGTAGTTTTACTGAAGGCAGTGTCAAGGATTTGTGTGCCCTCTTAGACCTTGTCAGTGTTGACCAGCCCCACCCAGAGCTCTGCTGTAGTGAGGCTTCAGCTTAGTCACTCCTGTGTCCGTGTTGCTGTGTCTCTGCTTTGCTCTAAATCCTGGTCTGGATCCTGACCCATGAATTGACCTTCTGGTTGGACCCTCACCTGCTTTAGCACCACAATCTTGTCAGATGATCTGGATCTGTGGTTGAACCCCTCTGCTGTCCCCAGGTATGCCCTGGTCGGGTGCTGTGGGAGATGACCGTGCCTCAAGCGTTTCCTGCTCTTCTGGCTTCTATATCAAGCTCAGCTCCCCCTTTTTTTTAGGGAGCAGTTGGTCCTCACTCGTCCCTGAGAGAGAGAGGCTCAAGTCTTCAAAAAAGAGGGATACAAAGAGGAATTTTTTGGTACATCACAACTGGCAAATTAATGAAGTCACTTCTCCTTCATGCCCTGTCTCTACCCAAACCCACTCTCCTCTTCCTATTTTGCAAAGTGCCTTTGATGGCATCTGAAATATTTTTATGTATGTCCTATGTATTATTTATTTTTATTCCTGAAATATTTTTCTTTCTGTGGTGGAACTGAATAGTTGGTTTGGCAGGGTATTCATATTTTCTAAATCTCCAGGCTTTTTGCAGAGTATTTTCTCACGGCATTGTTCAGGGCTGTGAATAGGAACCTGCATCTCTGAGCAAGATAATGTGAATATCTGAAAAAATACAGCAGTTTTAGCTGAATGCATAGTTTAAATATGTCTGGACTCCGCTATATGAGCTACTATTAGCTGACCGCTCCTTTATTTGCATCTTAACAAAATGAAGCCTTAATGGATGTTATTTTCCTAGGAGAGCGCTCCCATCCCTCAGCAGCACGTGACTGGCTGTGCCCCGCGTTGCCACGTGCAGTTCTGCCTCCTAACTCCCTGCTGGGCTTTGTGTCCTGTTGTGTGGATGCTTCTCTGAATGCTTATTTTTCCCATGGCTGCTTCAAATGCACATCTGGAAGTGAAAAGCATTTACTTTCCTCCTCTTTCTCTTCCAGAAACCACTACCGCTGCAGTGCAGCTGCAGGAGGAGGCGTGAGGGGAAGGTTCTACTACACACTCACCTTCAGCATCAAGTTCCCTCACAAAGATGATGTCTGCTACCTGGCCTACCATTACCCCTACACCTACTCCACAATGATGGTAATGTTGACATGTCCACCTAGATAAGATAATGGCCCTGACAGGTCAGAGCTGCTTGGGTATATGTGGATTCTGAGATGACATAGAGGATTGCTTTCACACCTCCTCATCCCTGGGGCTGTTTAAAGTCAGGTTAGATGGGGCTTTGAGCAACCTGGTCTAGGAGAAGGTGTCCCTGCCCATGGCAGGGGGGTGGGAACGAGATGTTCCTTAAGGTCCCTTCCCACTGAAACCATTGTGTGATCACGATGGTGTAATTGCCTTGTTTACAGCTGCAGCTGCTGCCAGCTGTGAAGTCCAGAATGCTGCAGGAGAAAAGAAATTTCTCTATGGGACAACCTGAGTACAAGCCATTAGTGCTTCTACCAGTCATAATACGTTGCGGTGAGCCGTGGCCAATGCCATGGTCAGCCGGACCAAGCGGACCAAAGGGTCCATTGGTTTGATGCCTCCACAGCTCAAGGGCCTTGAAGTTGCAGTGAGCACCCAAAAGGCTGTGTAAAATATGCAGACTATTGGCTGCTGCCCTTCCCTCCCCTTATTTTTTTCATCTTTGGTTGCCTTTCTGGAAAGTTCTATGTTCCTCGGTGGTTGATTGGCCCCTGTTACTCCTCCCCACCTACTCCTTCTCCCATTCGCTCTAATCCTTTCTCCCCACCCTTGTAACACTCCCTGACTGATATATCATTGGTTATTGTGTGTTTTCCACGCCCATTTTGTGGGGGTATAAAACCCCACGCCAGCCTCACTTTCTCAGCTTTCTGTGGGTTTCCCTGTTCTCTGATAAAACCTTCCCTGCCCTCATGAAGAAGTCTGTCTGCTTCATTCCTGCCTCCTCCATGCACCCTTGTCATCAGTGGGCACGGTGAACCTGAGCAGGAGCTTTGCCCTGCCATGATCGGCCTCCACCCTCCTTTCCAGGGCAGGTGGAAGATTGCCCGGTGCTTGGGACAGCTGGTCACCAATAGCACCGTGGCAATAATACAGACCAAAGTGTCTCCATGCCCTTGGGGCTGCAGGATCCTCCTCCTGAAGGGCTGGGAAGCAGAGGGCTAAACCTAATGACAACTTAGAGGTGCTGCCTGATCCTCGTCCTGACACAGGGTAACAGCTCAGCTTTCAGAGCTGCACCCAGCCTTACCAGGCTACTGGACCTCATCTGATCCTTTACCAGCTCTTTCCTCAGTGCCAGCTGGAGTCAGTAGGAATTTATGACACTCCCACCAGTGCTGTCAGTACAGAAACTAAAAGAATACAACTCCAAAGCATAAATTTAATTATTGAGCTGTACCAGTTTTTTTGCTGGGGACGGGTTTGTTTTCCACGGCCTTTTCTGGCCGGGGTGGATGGTAAGGGGATTTTCTGAGAAATGCATCCAATGTGCTTTCTCTATAATTGATAGAGGGGAGACCAGGGTCTGAAAGGGAGATAGGATGAAAGAAGTGAAATGAATAGTTCTGGGAGTAGCTTTGCTTTGTTGCTAAAGATGAGAAAGATGTTACTGCAAATGAAATCACACAGTTCCAGTAGACCAATTTTCCTTCTTTCTCACCTCAGTTTCCATTACCAACACATTTTGTTTTGGGCAATACATACCGGTGTGGGTTGGTGGAGTTTGAGATCACTCCATTTTTTGTAATGGTATCTGTTTGCCATGACCAGCTATCAGAGGCTGTGCTTTCCAGGGGACAGTGTCCTCCCCCAGGACTTGCTGTGCTGCCCAGCATGCCAGCAGAGTGAGGCTGAGATTGATTCCTATGCAAGAAAATCTCTTGTCAACTGTTGTGCACCTATTATAGGCATTCAAAGAAACTGCTTCCAGTATCTGGGGGAAGGCCAGTCCAGCCTTCAGTCCAAAACATGTCTGTGAGCCCACTTCTCATCAGTACTTCACCAGTTACTCCTAAAATTCCATGGGGAAGACCGTATGCTCCAGCAGTGGGGTTTGACCTTTAGCCCTGAAGGCTCATATACCTATGGTCTGCAGGGTAAAAAACAAATGCAGTACTGAAGAATTGGTTGGACTTGTTCACCACCATACTTTTCCACATAAATGCAGTGTCTCATCATTATTTTACTGTTATTGATTTCTATCTTCTGCTGGCACAAAGCAAGAGAGACTTGGAGAGTTTGTGTGCTCTAGGAATCACTGAATATCTCACCTGCTCCTGAATGAATAGAATGGAGATGAAAAAGATGTTATTCCTAGGCTTGCAGGACCAGGTCTTTAAATATTTCACTGTCTCTTCAAATAAAATGCTCATTGAAGTTAAAGGGTATTTTGCCCCAGGAAAAGTTTAAATGAACTCAGACTCAATAAGGACCATAAAGTTTGGTAAATGAGAATTATAGATGGAAAAGATTGATAGATTGTCATGCCCAGCTCTAGCCAAAGCAAAATCATTACTTCTAATAATTCTGAAAGACTTCTTTGCTTGGGCTAATTTAAAATGTCAAGTGATGCACTATACACTTTTCTATTTTACTTTTATTTCCACAGTAAATAAACTAAATCAGGTTTGTGCATCAGTAGATTGCATTTTAAAGCATTTGTCCACTGGTGAAGTGTGTTGGTTTTACATATCAACAATAAATTAAAAGTGATTATGAACCCAAGGGCTCAATTAAATACATAGTGCTTTGGGGAAGAAGATAAACTTGTATATGGAGTTAGTAATTTGAAAATGTTTTTAAATATCATATATATTTAATGGTTATAGGCATATTTGCAGGAAATATTGCAGAATCCTCTTTGAACTGGATGCACTCCGCAGTTCATTACTTCTTGTCCATTAGTAATTACATTTCTTTTATGAACAGTAATTTATCTATTTTTACATCACAGTATTAATTGTTTTGATATCTAGCTGAAATCTCTGTGGTAGCTATACCCAATTAAGTTTCACTGGGTACCAGGAACATAAGTAAATGATGATATTGAGTTCTCTGTATCTATGTGAGACTGTTAAATGCATCTAATAATTAAATTTACTTTATAGAGCTGTATTTTAATTGTTTTATGACATAGCTGACTGTAAATTTCAGTTCTGTGTTTACGTGGCTCTATTTGGATGCTGGGAAGGCAGTCTGAAACGTCCTGAGCTCCAAGGTTTGAGGAACAGGAATGTGGTGTCCCATAAATGTGGAGTAAAATTTGACCCTGACTTACAAAGACAAACCATCACTGTGTGAGGGTCATTGAGTGAATTGATGCGATTTAGTTAGTGTTAGGACAAGTGTGCTCACTGCACCTCTTCTACCAACTGGGAGACAACTGGTGTTCCACAACACTCAGCAACACCCCGCAGTGGCATTACTCACATTCATCCTGCCACTTGCAATTGCAATGTAAACAGAGAACTACACTTCATCTGGTGTGTGGGTGACAAGTGGCTCTGTGTCTAATGAGGCGATCGTAATTTGTTCCAAAAAGTCTTTCTTCTAAGCTGCCAGTTCTTTTTCTCAAATTTCTCAAGAAGCTGTTGGACTTAAGAATTGTTTAAAACTGTCATAAACTTTGGGGGTGGGGAGAAAATTTCCCTTTTAAAATAACTTCTTGGAAAGACACTCTTCAAATTTCCCACTACTGATTGTACAAAATGTTGTTTCGATATAAACTTTTTGGCTGCCTCTCATAATGATATGGAGTTGTCACTGAGTTTCAATGGCATGTGCTTGACAGCTAAGCAATCAATTCTGTAAATGTTAAAAAAATGGTGAGTTTTCTCACATTTCTACAAAACCCCTATAAAAATATAAAGAGTAAATGCTTCTCTTTTGGATTTCATGTATGCATAAATATTTCATTATGCTAACAAAAGCACCTAGGAACTGTTCAGGCAAAATCATAGAATAGTTTGGGCTGGAAGGGACATTTAGAGGTCATCTGGTCCAACCCCTCTGCAACAAAAAGGGACATCCTCAAGTAGACAATTATATAAGAGTAAATATTCCGTGCAGCTTCAGTGAACTGGGATGCATTGTGGAATGGCTTGTGCATATTTGTGGGATGTAAAAGCTGGTGATATTAACTGGCAGAAGAGAGGAGCTGGGAAGTTAGCAAGATTTGAAATTAGTATCAATAATAATATACAGCTACTGGAATAAAATCAGGTTTTATAGACCATGAGCTCCTTTATAAATCTGCTTCCTTGCTTCTTTTTCAGTCCCATCTTGATGTCCTGGAACAAACTAGGAACCGTAAGAAGGTTTACTGGAGGCAGCAGACACTCTGCCAAACTCTAGGAGGAAATCCATGCCCATTGCTCACAATCACTGCCATGCCTGAGTCTAAAAACGGAGATGACCTGGAGCAATTCTGTGAGTAGCCCAATGAAGCAGTAAAAAAGATGCTGGTGAGTTGTGCTCAGTGTCAGCAGTGACAATAACAACATCTTTTGTGAACGTGCTGATTTTCTTGTCTTTCTCATTTTGGAAAAAGAGATACAAATATGAGGAATAGCCAATTATGATGCTCTTTACAAATTACAGGTTTGCATGGAGGAGGGAGGAGAACTGATACCATTTTGTACTTCTAATTTCTCTTCAATGATGTGAAACATTTGAAAAGTTCAAAATCAAGTATCTCCTACAGCAAAAAACTGTGAAAAGCTATTTCAACAAGATTTTTAAAAAATTTTTGGTATTTTATGTTCCCTATTGAAATTATTTATGTATTTTGAGGTCTTAAATTTTAAAAAAACCACTGAAAGCAAGATAACTCATCCCCAGCTGCACCCGCAATTGAAGTGTTCTGGTGAAATTCCAGCTCCTCCAGTATGCCCAGTAGATCCATCTGGACGCAATATAGCTCTTCACGTTTTGTCTGAGACCATACTGACAATGTACTGTTTAATAGCAAATATTAGAATTGCCATTTTACATCTAGAGCTGGTTGTTTTTCATTGTGAGAGCCAAAGATTTAGACCTTCAGTTGACTTGATGAACTAGATAAAGATATGCAAGTTTCTGTAACTCAATAGCAAGTGATGAGATTCTGATTAGCAGGGCATTGATTTTGATTTTAGAGCCTTAATCATTAAGTACTTATATGTAGGCTGATATTTTCTCTGAAATCAGGAACAAGGTATACAGTGATTTTTTTTTTGTTTATCTCTCCACACATAGCACAGGTTGAGACCTTTGAGGGATTGTGAATATTTAAATTGTCTTAAGATCTTTTTGGATGTTAAATGAATAGTTTTCATTACCTCACTTGGATACTAGGCTAGAAGTATCCAAAGGGATTCTGTGACATGAACCACAGTTCTCATTGCAGACTTCTCCTTCTAAACTGAAAGGGTGCTCAAATATGGGAGTTGGTGAAAATTATTGTTGTCTTTTTTGGTCCAGGTTTAGAGCAGAGTGACTGCAGCTATGCTGACATTACAGTGTTATCATCCACAGCTCATACCTTTTTACCGTAACAACTTTATTACAAATTCAGCTTTTACCCTGGATTAGCAAATTTATATCATGAACATGCTTTTCTTGGTTGAAATATTAAAGAAAAATAGACAAGTACAGGCTACATGAGAACTTAAAATGTGCATGCACAGCTTTAATTGTGGCTGCCCATGCCTGGCTTGAAGAGAGAATTCCTGCCCTTAAGCACTTTCGTTCTGTGATAATGATGATACAGAAAACCAGTGGGTGGGAGTTGTGGAGGGGGAGGTTGGTTGTCCAAAGAAGCCTTTGGCACATGGCAGGTGATCACCTGGTCAGATGTTATTTGCTGACACCTCATGGCAGAAGGTCTCAAGGGGGCAACAGAAAGTAAATTGGAATATTTTATTTGAGGATTGGAGCCATATGGAAGAGGCATACAGTGAACAAGTTTTTCTGTTCAAGGGAGAATCCCTTTCCAATGGTGGTACCAAGCAAAAGCTGAGCTAACATTTGGGTTTATCTAAGCAAGGGCTTGGAGTGAGTCAGTCACATGATGAGTCAATACCCTAAACAGTGGACTTTAGCTCTTCTGGCTTTGAAAGGACTTTCTGAAAGGAGTGTTTTGCCATAGGAAAGCAAAAAAATTATACCACTTCTAGGAAGTATAGTGATATAAATATGACAATGTTGGGAGGCATGGCCCTTTTCTGGAGCACTGTATTCTCACAGTATATTAGACTGCTTTTTGCACTGTTAGAAGAGAGCCTGGCAGGTTTTCAAAGGTCGTTAACCTGTCTGCAAAGACAAGGCTTGGCTTGCTTATTCAGCACAGGTTTGCTGAAAGCTTCATAAGGCATCTAGGAACAATTTGGACAGATACTTGTTCTGAATGCTTCAGTCTGTTTAATATACTGCATCTGGGTTCAAATCCCAGTTATGTGGCTTAAGTCCTCTTTATTTTCAATAGAAATAAATATCTCCTGCATTGTGGTAGTATGTGAAGTCAGTGGGAGCTTGTTCTCCCAGAAATGCCGTGAAATCCTGTGCCACTAAACCCTCCCTCTGAAGCCTTGCAGTACAATAAGATTGCAGCCTTCCTACATCCATCCATGAACCCATGGAACTCCATCAGAACAGAACATGTAGAAATCTCAGTTGTCCAACTGAAAAAGAAATTTTTTTGGGGGAAAGACATTGTCAAGGCAACACAGTTTCACTGAAGTTTTCAAGACTGTAAAAGTAAACACCAATACTCTTAAGTGATGAAAATATTTATTGTTTTATCAAGTGGAAGAACAGCAAGGCAGCACACCATGTTTTATGCTGTGGGGATGCCTCTAGGCAAATCTGAATAATCACGTATGTGCTTATTTTGTTTGAGTGGCTTGGATAATTATGGCTTTTGGGGATGCACTTAGTCTAATTTGTGCTGCTTTGTGTGGCTTTGATCAGCAGTTACTTCTCAGTTTCCTCATTTTGTATGACATGCCCATCTTTCTGTGAAGTGTTTTGGCTGATGGAAGGACCTGTTTGTCAATGTTTTCCATGCTAAAAACATAACTTAGAGCTAAATATGGAGAGACCAAAGGGTGGAGGATTTCCCCGCAGTAACTCCCGTGGCTCTGTACAGTCTCCATGCATGGGTATTTCAGCTTGAGGAGGAACATGGAGTTCCAGCACTGGGGAACTTGGCATATGGATAATGAATAAAAAAACACTTGGTTTTTTCCTTCTGATTCTGTCCAATTTAGTAGTTTTCATGAACTATAGTCATTTTGATTTCCTATCAAATTTATTTTGCTTTTGTTACATGTGTTAATCTGTACCTTGAGAGTTTCTTTCCAACAATGCCAGTGGCACAAATCTCACCAGGACTTTGTAGCTCCTGCACATGATCACACTGAAATACTCTAAATCCTTCTCAAGTATAGATGCATAGGGATAAGGAAATATCATGGATGAAGAGGCATTGGGTGGGTGGAGAGTACTGGGAAAGCAGCAGGATCAGCCTGGTAGGAGTGGAGTGGGAAGGAGTTATTTTGTATTGGAAATGCTAATGAAGTTGGAGCCGCCCAGGGAGAGTGAGGGCATGGCATCCTCTATGTCAGCTGTGCTTTATTTCCCTTCCTCAACTCTTTCAGATTACTCTTGTCAGGCTTTTGATTAATGTGGTCCTAGGATGGTTAAATTTGTCTGAGTTAAATTTATTAACGTGCACCTTGTTAATAGGAAGCACAAGCCATGCTGAAGGGAAGAAAAATGGGCTGCTTCTTTCCTTCGTTATGCCTTGTTTGTGTGAGGCTTTGATATTCACTTTCGGCTCCTTTCTCCTTCCTCTCTTTATATCTGCCCTTTATGTGACAGTGGTGTACTGAATAATTTTTAATAAATGTTCAGTTCTGAAATTGATACAAAGAAAGGAAGAAATGAGCTGGGAACTCTTTGGCTTCCTGTGCTTTATAACTCTCAGTTACTCCTCAGTTACAAACAGCACAACCTCCACTCTAACTTGATCCATGTCTGTGGGTACCTGGGGCTGGTCAGTGGTCCCTGCTGTGCTTTGCAGCTCCATAGACTTGGACAAATAGAAACAATCTTGTTGTTTTTTGTGGTTGCTGCTTAATTTTAAACTTGCCCTTCCTGCTATCATATGAAGACTGAGCATCCAGCTAGCAGAGATGTCTTTACTACCCATTCTAACTCCAGTATCCTCCCTGGTCTTGTGGTAAAGGTAAAGCCATTCTGACTATGCATGGGTGGCTTTATTTCTGTCTATGTTAGGTCTGCCTGATGAGAATTAAAGGGGATTTTGAAGGGAGGGCAATTCCCAATGTCTTTCAGAGCATTCTCGAATGCAGAAACAAGGAGAATGATGAAGCTTCCAAATCTTGGTGCCAGCTCCCTGCTTGATGAATTAATAGGTGTTTGCAGAGCTTTGATTTTCTTCAGTTTGCCACACTCACAGAACCCAGTGAAGGCAGTGTTAGCAGCGTGTATGCTTACTCAGTAATAGTTTGCAAACTCTTAGTTCACAGTATTATTTATGCATGTGTGCAGTGTGTAACTCTACTAAACTCCCTGGCAGACAGCTGAGTAGACCCTGCAAGCAGTAGGATACTGTTGTAAGTGACAGAGCAAATGGACAGATTAACTCTTCAAAGAAGTGTAAGGAAAATATCTAAACACTGACGCACAGGCAATGATAAAATTGTCTTCTCGTTAAGAAAGTAAAGGACACTGATATGTTGCTAATGTTAACGGAGTGGTGGAATTAAAACCACCAAAAGCAAAATGATTGGTCAGAAAAGAACAGTGTACACTCTATGCTGCCATGTGAGTGTTTTTCAGGAGGTGTTTCCTGCCTGTGCCCTGAGATGGGGTGGATTTGCTCTCACCTTTAGTTGGAGAGGGGAAGGGGCAGGACACCTCTGGGGTGTGATGTCGTGTAGGTGCCATCCTGGTTAGTGCTAACACAGAGTAATGACTGAAACAGTCCCAAAGGAATTGCAAAACTCTCTTCATGGCTGATCGTACTGCTGTCATCCTCATTAATAACAGTGATTATTCAGTGTGTTTTGTGTGCTCCACAGTCAACACATCTGATGAGTATCCTTTCAGCAGTGGGGATTGCATTATAGATCGGAATTTTGGGGTTTAAAGTTAACCCAAAATGTCCCAGATAATTAGCAGCAGAGGTGAGGGAAATTAAACAAAAATGACACTAGGAAATGGATTTACATCTGTAATACCTGTCACTTTGAGTTATTCTTCTGTCATCACATGTCCTCTTTATGCATGGCTGAGGAAACCATTATGAATATTGTCAAAAAAAGATAAAGACACCTGCTTATCCTAACTGTAGTCTTCTGGGGATTTGAAGCACATTTTTTGTCTAAGCATGTTTCTAAAGATGGATAGAGTAATGTTTTTGGAATAGATATGGTAGGATGCTCTTGCCTTTTGAATCTGCAGATGCTCCTGGAGCTGGAATGAGGGATAAAGTGAGACTAGTGAGGTGTCTTTACCTGGTCTCATCTTAAGCCTATGGAACAAAAAAGACACAGTTGCCAGGAAAAAATATTCCAACATTTCTCAATTTGCTTGTATAAGCTATTTAGATGGTTGTTTTGCAACTTTGATCTTTTCTTAGGAAGAAACAAGCCCTTTACCTTTAAATATAAATTGCAGCAAAGAGCAATTCCTGAGCGAAGAACAGCACAGGATATGAATTGCAGGGGCCACTTATGCAGGATACTGGGAAATAATGATCATGTGGAAAATGTACACAGTTTAATTAAGCACATTGATTAAATCAATATGACTCAAACAGCTTAGTGCTCCAATCAGCTTAATCTCGTTAAATGTAATTCAGGCCTCAATAATTGATTAATAATGCATTATAGTTTATGAATTATTGACTCCGAGTTATTATAACTGTGCCTGCTCCCTGCGTGGCAACCAGTGTTGCATGTTAATTATGAAAGGCTCAAGCTCTCTTCTCTTGAATAACTTTTTCAAACCTGGGGATGACATATCTCCCAGTGAAACAGGGATCAAATTAGTTCAACACCTTATTGGAGTCAGTCTGCCCCAAAGGAAGCTGCACTCCTTAAAGGAGCCTCTCATCTAATAATGTCAAAAATAAGGAGGTAGAATGACCTGCTTTGATTGGTAATGATCTTTTCAGCAGGCAGAAGGGCTGCCTGTAGCAATTCATCTGGAGTGCTAACCTGGCGTTGTGCTGGCTGGAAGCAGCTCACACCAGCAAGCACATCTGCTCTTCCACTGTCATTGCATGCGATGCTCCCTCCAGCACACATGCAAACAGTGCAGCCACTGCTGAGGGACCCTCAGGTCACATGTGTCTGCCAAATGGGGACCAATCCACCTCCCCAGAACTGTCTGGGTGCTGACTGGTTTCTGTGGAAAGGTCTGATGGGCTTTTATAATGACATTTCCACAGTGCAGATGTCATGCGAGAAGAAAGAGCTGTTGCTGCTATTGATGATAATCTCAGGAGAGAAACCAAGAACTGAAGAAAGCTCCTGCTGCTTGGGTGGTCCCCCATTAGATGGAATTTCCACTGAACGGGAACAGAAGATGTTAGATTGTTGTTGTAGCTTTCTAGGTACTAAATGTGGACCAAATTGCAATCTTATACAGAAAGTGTCCACCAGCATTACATTTCCTTCAAGTATTCAATTTACAGACCTGTTCTGCTTTTTCCTTTCATCAGTTCTCTAGCTCTTCTCCTTATTTGTGATTATAGTTAAAAGTGAACAGATTTTACTGTGTATAGAAATTGATTGAGATGATTGTAGAACACTGGAGAAAAACAATTTTTTCTTTATCCTTGCATCTGCAATAATGAGGTTTGTGCCTGTATATTCTTTTGATTTGAAGATTTTCTCCTAATTTGCAGGGCTGCCAGGCAGAGGTGCTGATTCTTCTCTCACTTTGTACCAAACACTTTGTTTTTGGTGACAGGAAGAGTCAGCTGTTGTGAAAACTGTTACCCTGTTTTAATGCAGCAGTGAAGAAAGGCTGAATAAAATTGTCATGTGTTCTACAGTGCTAAATAATTACAGAAATGAGAATATTTTTTTCCACTTGAATAGACAGTTTCTCAAGCATCTGAAGCCAAAGCAATGCTCTCCAGATATGCAACACTGATGGTGTGTGCTGAAAATTCTTCAAGATTGTCTTTCAGTTTCAAACATCTCTTCTACTTTTTCTTTCTGATATCCCAGTCACAGCAGCATTGGCAGCTCCTTGCAAAAAGAGCAGACAAATTTCTGCAAAACTATGCTCCTGTTTGAGTATCCAGCCTGCTGCCATAAAGATGGAAGCTGGTTGAGTGGAATATGAAATTTGTGGGACAGACACATGGCTGTCTGCAGGCTGAAGCCAGTATTTTTCATGATGTATCAAATGCTCTTTGAATCCCAGCGTTTGGTGGAACTGACTCTGCCAGCACAGCTTTGACACTGTGGTCAGCCTTCTGTGAGCTTGGCAAAATGCATATTAATATATTGAATCCCAGCAGTCATGGCAGCAAGGAATGGACAGAAAACACTGAACAAGGATGCTAAAACTGGGCTTTGAAGCATAGACAATCACAGTGTTTTTAGCAAAAAGAGAAAGTAAATATTAGGGTAATATCTCTTTCTGTCCCACCCTCTGCCTAATGCAGCATGATGGCAGAACAAGCGCCTTAAATGAGGTTATTTGTAGTCTTCTTCATTCAGCTGCCATGTTCTGCATTTTTCAAAAATAAAATTCCTTCTAAAATTTGGATATTTGTTCTAAGCCCTCCTGTGCTTAGGGGATAGAGCAGAAAATTCTGCAGCACTTTTTTCAGCACTCATTCAGCTGCCTTTCCTTCTTTGAATTATAACAGTCTTATTTCTATCCCAAGAGACTTATAACCTTTGCATGTCCTTTCTAGAGAAGAAATTATGTGATTAAAAGCAGAATTTTCTGGAGCATAAGTTATCAATATATTCTTGGTTGGTATGGACTTGGCCTAGAACATCAGGAGTTGGACTTGATGATCCTTCTGGGTCCTTTCCAACCCAAGATATTCTATGATTCTCTCAGTTGTGATTAGCACTGGCTATGCTCCAGACTTCCAGAACATAGCAGCTTTTTTCTGATACACTAATGAATTAAACATCTTGAAAATCTAAATTAGCATATCTTAGTCATAATTATTTTATTTCTTGATTGGTTTGTCAAGTGCCTCAGAAGGGTCTTCTCACAGGAGTGTGGTACTATACTTGTATTTTGTGCTATAAGGCATTGAAAATTATCAATGAAACTGAAAATGGTTTGGTTGTATGTATTTCTGATACTGCTTTGGAAATTTATAGCCAGCTGCTTGGAATGTGCCTGTGTTGCAATACCCCAGGACCAGTTCTCATTGCAGTGGACTTGCAAGCTTCTGTTGGGAGTGATAGGTTGCCCAAATTCTTGCCTTACCAGAAGGGGGAAAAAAAAAATCATCTTCTCTTCCTTAGGTGGAAACAATTTGTGAGAAGCTTGCAGGTATTGTTTCCAATGGCCAATCAAGGTATTGAAATACAGCCCAGCAGAGCCCCCAGGCAGCTCTTGCTCCCTCAAATGGTGAGCAAGCATTGAACTGCTACTAGGTTTCTATTATCAACTTCAAATTACGGCATGGCAAAAAAAAACCAACTCAAATCAGAGTGTTTCTGCGAGTTGCACATTTCCCGTGGCTGGCCATAAATTCTAGTCACACACAGTCCTGTGGGGCATGTGCTAAAAGGTCACTGTGGTACTGTGTAAGTCAGCCAGAGAAGCATGTGAATTTAAGTAAATCTCTCCTCCATGTGGCAGAGATAGGCTGTGAGAGGGAGGACATAATTTTAGGGTCAGATTGTCTCTGGAGACTGACTATTGATAGGAGCAATGTGCTTACTGAGGGGTGAAGAGTCAATGCTTGTGCCTCAAGGAAAAAGCCAAGGTCAGGAAGGGGTTTCTCCAGCTGGTCACAATATTGCCCAGTTGGTCACCTGTCACACTGCACAGGTTTTTCACAAATCAGAAGGTCTGGAGCATCTGCTGTGGTATAGAGTGGGTTGTCCTGAAGGTGGTTGGGTTTGCCCCTGAACACCTGTGTCAAACCAGTTGCTTCTGGTCAGTAGTGCTGAAGCTGTGGATGTGTGGATCATCCTTACTCCTTGAATTAAAAGGTGAGTTAGAAGTTCCTCAGGGTAAAGCCTTCTGTAAGGTAAAAAACTGGCATTTTGTAACAGTAGGAATGTGACTTGTTGCTCTCCTTTCTGTTTGGTTGTACCTCCTCATTGATAACTGCTAGTCAAGCTGTGATCAGAGAGTTGGGAGCAGGACAGCTGGCAGGTTGGCCTCGTGGAAGACTGATCTGTAGCTGGAAGTCCCAGCGGGTATAGCACATGTACCGGCTGCTGTCAGACCCACACAACCACTCCTGCCATCACTGAGAGCAGCTTTTGTTTCTGGTTCAATATTTTTTTCCTTTTCTGTTCCAGAAAAGCTGTGCTGATACACAGATTGAGGTAGATACACATTGCTTTCTGATGCCTGGTGATCTTGTGGGAACAAACTATTTTGGATGGCAAGATTGGGCAGAGCTGGCAAAAAGTGGGGTCTGCCACTCTTGTAGCAAACCATTGCTTTTAGTTTGGGAACTCAGCCTAAGGACAGTTTGTCAAGTCTTGCACAGTTTGTGTTAAAGAACTGCTAGGCTGTGACAGAACCCAGAGTGTGTCCTGCTAACAGGGAACTCTGCTACTCTGAGGTAGATTCTTCATGATCCTGTGACTCTTGAATTTCTCACTCTAACAATAGGCTTCAGCTTGCACAGGCAAACCCTTCCCCAACACCCAGAACTAACAGACTGTTGGGAAACAGTGTGGGTGGCGTTACAACTTTCATGTTGCTTTCACCTTTATCCTTCTAAACTGGGAAGTTTCTTGGTGCTTTTAAATCTTGGCTGACTGGTTTGGAGACACTGTCTGCTGTGTCTGACTTGAAAATAGAAAAGTCATTCAACTGATACCTCAAGGCTTTGAAAACTTTCTGGAAAACAACAATCTAATTTCTGGATTTAATGTTCCAAGCTATGCATTCTTGTCTGATAAAGGCTGACCTGGCTAGTCGTGTATTGCAAATGCCTGGAGTTGTTTGGATTGTATGGAACAGCTTTAGTGCATGTTTGCCAGAGCTGCAAGCAGATAGTTTGTTCAGCTACTCTGCCCACATCTATGCGAGGGGCTCTACACTCTTGTGAAATGTAGCAAACACTATTTCTATGTGCTGATCTTAATCAAATGCTGTTTCTATGTGCTGTTCCTAATATTAATCTATCCAAGAGCATTACTGAGTGAGGAGGCATATTTGCAATACATGTTATGTGTTTGTTTTTCTCCTGGTTTTGTAGCTGTAATTCTGGACACCTGCTATTTCTAATTCCCACCTGTAAGTTGATTTTGCTGGGAGGGTCTGTGTGGATTTCTGCCTGACCTGTTTAACTGAGTTTAATTTCTGTAATTGGAGAATGAGATCCATTCCTGTGTGACTGATGCAGTCAGTATTATACCAGTAAAATAAGTCAGCAATATGTTGAAAGTAGTAGTTTGCAGATGCCACAGGCTGATGCTACTTGTTGCCTATAACTGACAGATTCTAGAAACAAGTATTTGTGATTAATGGGCTGCAATTATACAGAAATACTAAAATGAAATGGGACTAAAAATACCCTGTAATGATTTTTAAAAGGCCGTTCTGTTAATGAGAGGATTTGTCCATCTCTACATCAAAGAGCAACTTGTTAGCTCTCTGAACTTCCCACCTGTTTCTAATGCAGAAATAGAAATAAAAACCGAGTGGAGACAGCTGCTCTGCTCAGACTGCAAATGTGCTGATAAGATCAACGAGTTGACGAGTGACATGGTAGATACTGCAAAGTGCACCAGTGTTCCCAGACAGCTAAACTTGGACTTCTGTATCATTTCAGGGCATTTATTATGTGGCTGCAACACTTGGAAAATTATATCTATCAAATCACGAGTGCATTTAGAATTTAATTTGCTCTATCAATTGCAATTGTCGTGCTACTTAGCTGTGGGGGGGAAAATAAGTAATTTTCCTTGCCACTTGGCAATTCTTTTTATAAGCTTTTGCTCTTTTTTTTTTTTTTTTCCCCCCACTGCATTTGTTTAACGAACTGTTTTGAAGACATTTCTGGCTTGGCCTGGGTGCTGCTTCTAAGTCTTTGAAATAATGAGGTTAAATTAAATGAGGTTGAAATTTTTATTAAAACATGATGTGGGCAGAGGTGATGAGTAAATGAAGCCGTCAGAATGGGGTTGGAGGTATGTCTTGGCCCACACATAAGGAAGGACTTGTGGACAACTTAGGGACTTCCTTTTTTTAAAATTTTATTTTTCAGGAAAGCCAGAGAGACCTACTACAACATTCTATTTTATTTCCTTATTCTTCTTCCCTTACCATTTTCATATCATCTTTTGCTTTTCCCCCTAGTCTGAAAACATGACATGATAGCGATGGATAAAGGAATATCATAGCACACTGCAAATGTGCATGTGCTTGATAATTTTGGGAAGGATGGGTGGGTTCCAGAATGAAAATGACAGCTGATCTTGATACAGGACAAATAACATGACTGAGAGAGGGCTCTACTGATTATGTCTAAGTGCACAATTCAATTCATTTTCATAGCTAATGAAAAGAGGAGGAAGTGATTTGAAGTAATGGATAATGTAGAAATTCACTTCTAGGGTGAATGTGGATGGCACAGAATTCTTTGACTGGGGCTTGGGAAACAGCTGTTGAGCTTCCAGCTCTGATTGATTTGTATTTTATTCTTGGGCAACTTACTTGATTTTTCTGTAAATCCTTACCTTCATAACTTGGAACACATTTGAAACATGTAATCTTCAGTCTATGAAGTGCTTCAAGAGAAGATGAGTGAGATGGAATTTATTATCACTGGCATCGGAGTGACTTTGACAGGTCTCCCAGAGGATGTTTAGGTCCCATGGTGAGCACCTAACAGAAGGCTGTAACTAGTGATTGAAGTAGAGATGAAGAAAATAGGTGGATGGGTGGGAGGGCAGAAAGTCCTTAAATTCCTTGCTGATCAGGCTGTGCCTGCTGGAAATAAAAATGCAGAGAGCCTTTTATTGTAAAAATGATGCTGTAGTATCATGTAGGATAAAGCAGCAGAAACTATCTCTGATTTAATTTTTTTCCATTCTGCCTGCTGTGCTGGAGGAATCTCTGAAAAAAATATTATCTATTTTTTTTTTCTTCAGTGCTTCCTGCCCCTGTAGCCATGTGTAAAAGGTGCAGCCAGAGCTGAAGTAATTCCTTTCCTGTCCTGAGCAGCAGTGGACAGGGTAGGCTCTAACAAGATTAGTGTCTTTAGTGTCTTGTCTGCTTTGTCACTTCACAGTGTTGCAGGTCACCCTCACACGACTTGGGAATTGTTGTTGCTGTGGAGTAGGAAAGTCCATTTAGCAGAGCAGGCATTGAAGGCCTTTTTTAAGTGCAGTCCTGTAAATCCTGGCCTCTGGCAGCCCAAGCTGTTTAGCTGTGTTTTATGAATCAGGTCATACCGTGTCTGCCACAGCTCCCAGATGCCAAGTTCCTTCTGTGACAGTTCTGTCAGGCATTTTGAAAGGGCACAAAAGCAACAGCTAGAGGGTCACCATGAGGCACAACTCAACCCATGGGAATTGTGCTTCAAAGAGAGCTACTGCCCAGAGGCTGAAAGAGTAAGCAAGAGACAGATGAAGGGCTCGGGACGTGTCAGTGGCTGTGGTGTCCCCACTATCCCTGTTCTCCCGATTTGTAGCCCTTACTGACTATGAGTGAGCAATAAACATGTAGTGAGGTGCTTACAATCTCTGTGATGGCCCTGCCAGCTAGGGAGAACGCCTGTCAATAGACTGGAAACAGCATTTCTGCTCATCACTGATGCTTGCTCCTTAATTTCATTCCCTAGACCATACCCTTTTAATCAGAACACTCCCAGGATCCACCTTCTAGCTTTTCAAAAGTCTCTCCCACCAGCGGGGACATCACTTGCCATGCAGACACCATGACCTTGTTTGCCAGCCTATCAAAATGTAACGTGAAATTAAGCTCAGCCCACATAAAATTGCTGTTTGCACAAAGGGCAGTGCTCCCCATGAGGCCATATAACCTGCCTCAAATGTAATTTAATAGGCAGAAATCAAATAAAATATATCAAATTAAAGCATGCAGATAATGCATGCAAACCCTAAAATGAATTTGGATTATAAACAGGCAGTGAGACTGAATAGTTGGTTTGTTCATCCATGAAGGAAGCACCCTAAGTAATACAGAAGAAAGAAATAGTTCAAGGAGTTGCTTTGGTTTTGAGAGTTGATGGGAATGTTAGGTGGCAGGCGAAGGTTATTTTTTGATGTAAGACATTTTTCATTAGCTGCATATTCTTGCAGTTAGAAAACATCAGTTAGAAGTCTCTTCATATTTTGAAAACAAGGTATTAGCATAAGAAGCTTTGTTAGATACAGCAGGAAGACAAATCATCTTTGCAATGCTAGCCATTAGCCTGTCACGACCATGATTTACAGGGATTTTCTTCTATATAAATAAGTGTTTCTTTTAAAAGCACTCAGAGTTTACAGAGCAGGAGATGAAGTGGCAGTGAATGCTCTGGAATAGAATGGTTTTGATATGAATGTTTCTTATGGCACGTAAGAGAGGAGCTCATGCTGTGGATTGTACAGGCTATATAGAGTGGATGAGCTAGAGTGGAAGGATTCTGGGGCAGGGTCAGTTGGAAAAGTTCACAGTTCTGCTGGGGGAATGTTGGGGTGAAAGTGCAGGAAGGCACTGGGATTGAGGAAACGCCACAGTATCAGCTTCATGAAGTCAGTCTTGTGTACTACCCATCAGAAATTCAAACTAATTAGGAGCCATCAATTGTGCTGTTAAATTATTTGCCTAAAAGAACCTTCTGGAGAATGTTTTTTAAAATAAATGTAATAGCACTTAGGAAACTATGGAGAACATAAAGCTCTCCTGTGTGAAAGCTCCCACTTTTGCAGTGATACATGGAGTGTCGAGGAAGGACTGTGTTCCACTTCTGTTTCTTCTGGGGTTGCCAAGACTGTTCTACAGCCTGACTCCTTTATACATGAGAACCTTTTTCTACACTTTGTAGCAACTTGTGCGGATAAAAAGAACATTTTCCCTCACCATAGCCTTCCTACCATCTTATTTTCTTGAACAGACTACTCTTCCTAACTTGACACTCGGCTCCCTGTAGTGATTGATGTAGAAAGACATCATCCATTAGACATCGTTTTGCCAACATCTGAAGGGAAGAACTTACTGACCCGAGACAGGGACTGCTTAGTATGTTTTTCCACAGACTGTTTGAAATTTCTGCATGTTATCTGCTTTATGCAGTGGCAATTTTTTTTTTCCACCCAGTTTTGTCGAGTACTCTGGGACTCAGATTGTGCTATATGAGCCTGAATCCTCCTTCATCCTTAGGGTTTCTCAATAGTAGAACTGCTTGAAAAAATTATGGTATGAACTTAGTTGGGAACTTTGAGGCTCATCTCTGCTATTTCTCTTGAAAAACTTATATTCTGCTTATGGTCTGTCACACAACATGTGGTGTGGTCTAGGAGATGAAGCATTGTGCTGATTATGTCATGATACAAGATTGTTGGGCCAGCATCAGTTTTGCTCTCTTGATGATCTGATTGAAAGACTTTATATGTTGAGCCCTTATTTGTGTTCTTTTGCTCAGGTGTTTGGGGAGTTTGTCTAAGACCTTGCCACGAAGAGAAGATTCATTATTCAAAGTTTTACCTTATTGACCTCTTGTTTGTGGAAAGCAGCAATTTCCTTTGGGATCAGCTCTGGACAGTGCAGTTCCAAGATTTAGGATAGACTTGGACAGCAATGATGTAAAAGTCAATTTAGTGATGCCACAAATGAAGTCGACCTGCAGAAGGTCCTTTACTGTGAAGCTGTTGACATAGTGAAATGTTAGATGTCTTTTGTAGACTTTCTGTTTATTTCCTTTTTCCTCTGAGTTTTTTATACGTAAGAAAACACACAATTTAAAATTCTCATAGTTTGCTTACTGCAGGAAAAATACAGAATAATATTTTTAAGAAACATTCCCTGCTTGACTGATTCTGGAGCAATGGAGTGATAAATATCTAATCAAGTGAAGACCAAGAATTTAATTTTTACCATCAGAGGCAATCTGTGATGCTTTTTATCTTAACAAAAATTGATATTTTATCACTTTGACAATGAGAGGCTCTGATTGTACTTTCTTTTAATATATTTTACTGCTTTCAAGTCATTCCCTGAGGAAGACTTCAAGTCAGGGAGAGATGGATGTGCGCCACTTAAAAGTATAACACATATTTAAGAATAAACATTACTTTATGCTGTAGGTGGTAATAGGTGGGTTTTAAATATGTTCTGCATAAAGAGTAAAGAACTCTTTTTTAATAAACTATACAGTTTGTCTTCTGTAGAGCAGAACAGCTGAAGTACTACACAAGAGAACTCGTTTTCCTGTTAAACTTGGTTGTTATTCCCAGTGATGAAAGAAACGCTGGCAGGTGCTCCATTTCCCATGCCCATTTCCCATTCACAGGCCCCATTGCATGTTCTAAGTTCATCTTTGAGAGGACAAAATGTTGAGATCTTCACCCAACTTTTTACCATTCCTTTCATGCCTGGATTTCCCAGAGGGAGAATTTCCAGCAAAATAAGGGCTTCTTGACTGGATCCATGGAACATAGCAAAGAAAACAAATTCCTGTTGGGTTATTTCTGTCCCCAGCCACTGCAAGATTGTTGTGTACAAAATGACTTCTTGTGCTCTGGGCAATGTGGTTTTAATGTTAACTTCCACCTCGCCACAGGGGAGACTTTTTAGTGCAACTCACTGATGTTCAGCCTAAATGTTCCTTTGTGGAGTTTCATCCCATTAACCCTGGATTCACCCGAGTTTGGCACTCTGGGCGATTCCTCTTGCACTGTGCCTGCTCTGGAAGCGATGGCAGTGAAGGGCACGGGGTGTTGTGCTGGGGGTAAAGGCTGTGTCCCTCACAGGCAGGAGAGGGGGATGGAGGCATTAGTCACTGTGTGAAAGCCATGTATTCCTGGAGTGTGTTCTGGGGGCGTCCCCTCTGCCAGCAGCTCCTGCTCCAGACTGTCCATCTGCTGCCCTTAAATTCTGCACAGAAGCTATTAGTGCCATCCGCAGAGCAGGGGACATGGCCAGAGGGCAGCTCATGCCTCAGAGTTCACAGCTTGGTGATGCTGTGTCCTGTAGGTGCAAAGGCAGCTTGATCCCTTTAGGGATCAGATACTCAGAAGCGTTTCTGGCAGGGGATCTAACCAGAAAGTGCCATTGTTTTTCCCACAGTGTTGAAATGTGCCTTGCAAATGAGAAAGATGAACTGTGAGTGAGTAGTGTGTACGTAGAATGAAATGTAAAAGCAAGGGGTAAAAATATTGCTGGTTTGGAGCTGAAGCCTTATTAAAGTCCTGTCTGTCCTATTTGGGCAAATTCTTTCTAAAGTATCGTATGTCACCAAAATCCCATTAAACTGTCACATAAATTATCAGGGTTTCCTTTTTCCATCACTGTGGATTACCCAGGGAGATATTTTTATGACAATGGAAGCTTTTTCAGTCTGCTCCTCCTGCCTGATTTCATTTCAGATGAAATCCTTCTCTCGGAAAAGAGCCCATGGATTTTATAGCTCTATGGATCTCTGCACTGTGTCTGTTACAGCAGCTGACCTTCAGGTCTCTGTGTACTCATCTCTTGCCTGCACCTTCTTTTAGGCTTGGGACAGTTTGGGACAATGTTCTGGTTCTTCTCTCAGGTCAGCATTTTGTTGTCTTTGTGCAAAAACCCCAGAAAGTGAAAGTCACATATATGCCTGACTTGAAAATATGGCTTTTCCCTACTTGCCAGATCTCAGAAGCTTTGCATCTCTGCAAGGCAGTCTACATTTTTCCCATGCTGACTGAAAAACACATGGATGGATGGCCTGGCCATGGCAATACAAAATACTTGAGTATCTGAAATTGCCTGCTGCCACAGAACAAATTAAAGCCATAATATGTGTGTTACTGAGGCAGGGGATGATAGATCCTTGCCTGCCTTCTGACAGATAATCTGGAGCTCCCTACATCAGCTACCTAGATCAGGTGTTGGAGCTGGTCTTAGTGGTTGCTGCTCACACCTTTCACGGGATAAATACACAGAAGCTGAGAAATGGTAATCTTAAGGGTAACAGAGGGGCTTTGGAAGATCATTACTAATGAGAGAAATCCCAGAAATTTTATTACTCCAATCTTGAAGTGGTAAGATTGCCACTAAATGAGCAGGTAAGACAGAATTTTCCATAAATAATTCTGGTCTGTATGTAGGAAGAAGCCCTAATGATGTCAAAATATGATGATGAAATATTTCTGATTAGCCACTAATTAGTGGCTAATGATTAACATGACTTAAAATGGCTAACATTAAGTAGTAAGCAGACACCTTGCATCAAAGAGACCACAGGAGCTGCCTTGTGGACTGGAATAGTAATTCCAGCAGCCCTCAGAACAGAGAGCTAATTCCAGAGGAATATGGGGAATCATGGACCAGGTTTCTAAAGGAGCTATCATGACTTATGTGGTTATAAGCCTCTGCTGACACTGTTCTGGGCACTGCAGTGGAGTTTCTTGGCACAGGACTTTATGAACAAGAGCCCGGCAGGAGGGAGGGCAAACATTCAGGCGCAGCAGTGGGGGCAGTCAGGTCACCACAGGTTGGCTTAGTTGATAGTAACTTGTGTTTCTTTTTATGCAGCCTAGTCCCAGCGGACAGTGAGGACAGCTGATTGCAATCTCTTTTTATAGCAGCCCTTTGCAATTTAAAGGTTATTTCTCCTTCCTCTCTGTTCATCTTTTCTTCCTGTGTCTGAAACCCGTTTTCTCCAGTTTCTCTGCCTGAGACTTCTAAACACTTTATGATTTCCAATGACCTCTTCAGTTTTCATCAAATTTGTAACCTGTGGTGGGCAGCAGTGGGCACAGCACTGCAGCTATTTGGTTTTCTTCACTGGGTTGAGCAGAGGGAAGTAACAGAGTGTTCTATGCCTTGGCTGTGAAGTTGCCTAGTGTGAGTCCCAGGAGAGCTGCCATTTTTGCAACTGCTTTGCATCACTATCTCATCTGCTGTAATCCCCTGATCCTGATCCCTTCTTGGCAGTACTTCTTCCTAACCAGCTGTCCCCCATCTTGGTTTTATGCCCTTGGAATGGGGCTGAGGGGAGCAGAGATGGATGGCAGCAGTGAGCACAGGTGGGGGAGGCGCAGACAGGCAGAGGAACTCCTCTGCTAGTGGCAGCTCTGGGAGGAGGCAAATGCAGGTAACTTGCTTGGCAGCAGACTAATGAGGTACCTGCATGGTTTCAGTTTTGAAGTCTGATGATATTTGAGCAGCTCAGGGGGTGTGCAGAGTGACACTGGATATGCCAGTGAATGCTGGGTTGGGTGTATCCAGGGCTGGATGATGCAGTGGTTGGAAATTTCAGCTGGACTAATGCAGGTGCACACACTTGGGATGGGGATGTTAGTTATAAACTGAAACAATTTGTAAAGGGTTATAGTAGGTTTTCCATGGGTGTAAGTTCTGAAAATAAGGTTCAGTTGTTCCCCAGTCTTCCCCAAGAGGTATGCTTTGATTTGAAGTGGAATTAGTTCATGTGAGTTTTCTTTGCCTTCAGTTATACTGAAGGTCCTGATAAATAATGGTGGTGGTTGCTGCTGCTTTAAGAGCTTGGGATTTTGGAGCCTTCCCCAAAGCAGGCTTGATAACTTGCTTACCAGTTTCCTGGAGCTCAAACCCAGCATTAGTACGATGTCAAGCTGAACTGAGGCTGAGCAGTCTGTACCCATATTCAGCTCCCTGATCATCTCTGATTCAGAGGTGAATGAATTCATAAAACATGTACACAAAAGAAGGTTGCCAAGCAACTTGGAGGCTGAAACTCCCCCACCAAGCTACAAAGGCAGAGAACAGGCTGCTGAGATCATTTGTAATTTCACTTCTTTGTCATAGGTAACAGTAATAATACATAAAATATAGAAATATTTAAGAACAGAATAGCTCATTGATAATTCTGGAAAACAACAGCTAGTTCTGCTAGACTGTATTTTGCCTCTGTATTAAGATGTGTCTTCTTTTGGAGCATTTAGCCAAAAACAGGCACAGCAAGGAGAGGGTAATTGGGGTGGGGGAAGATGGGCAGGAAAGAATTATTCTGTCTTAAGATGACTGAAAGTCTGACAACAAGTGGAAAAGTTCTAGGAGGGGAGAAAAGTATCTGACACAGATTCTGCCTCAGATCGTGGTCATTGTTTTCTATGATCTCAGAATTTGATGCTTTTTATAAATATACTATAATATATTCATTGTACATCACACCATATCCTCTCTTCTCTCTGGCTTTGCATACCTATGCAGCCTCAGGCGTGTCAGATGTATCCAGGACATGATGCAGCTGTGACATGCATGGAAGAGCTGTGTGATGGTCCTCCTGTTTACCCATCATTTACTCACAGAATAGCGTGTAGTGGGCACAGCTAACTAAGTTGGAAGGGAAAGTTTTGCTTTCTTGGGTTTTCTCTACTATATCCCAGGGTAAACTTGACCCTTTGATCTGTGTAATGCTCATGGTAGTCATGCTGTACTTAGACACAAAGGAGAAAAAGAAGTCTGTGTCTTAATGGCCCTGGGCTTGTGCAAAGGAAAGAGAGGAATGCAGAGGCACAGCCAGAAACTTTCAGCCCGAGACCCAGATCTAGGTTGAATTTTTCATGTGCTGTGTATGTAATTCCCTTTGACTCCTTAAAAAATCTTAGCCCTGTGTTATTTCAATGCCCTGTCCCTTTACAAATGGCATGGCTCAAACCTCAGCTTGAAATAATTTAGAACAGCAGCCCAGGTCAGGGCATCTGGAACTGCTTTTCATTTCCTTTCTGTGCTCCCCTTGATGAGGGACACTGCTGTGTTAATGGGGTTTTGTTCTTTTCTTTCAGCCTTCTCATTCCGCAATTGATGTCATGATTAGTGACATCAAAGTCACTTCCTAGTGAACCTTGGTGATGACATGACTAGAGGAGGATCCTTAGAGGCAGGAGATTAAGCAGCAAGTTAGCACGACTGGAAGAACAAAGCTCTCATCTTCATGCATATATCCACAATCAAAAATGAGTGAAGAGCAGGAGAGATGGGAATTAGGTGATGCATTAGTAAAATTATCATTCAAAGGTTCTTTGCTCGAAGTTTTGCAAGAGGAATCAGTGGTTCTTTAATCTCCCACCTTGGGTATTGTTGATGCCGTGTTATATTCTGGGCATGTTGAAATGTAACACGGTGTAAAGGAGGCATGATTTGTTGGATAAGGCTTTATGTAGCGTGAAAAGATTCCTCCACTTTCCCTTTTTATTATTTACATTCCCAGAGAAGGTTATGTATCATGTGGGCTTTGCAGAGATAAATGGCTAACCTGAGCTTTCTGGCAGCTTCCTCAGAACTTGGAAAGGAGCTGCCTAAGTGTTGGCCTGAGGATTCTGAAGACTTAAGCACAGTTCTGATCCTAGGAGGAGGTATATGAGGAGCCTGAGGTTGAGAGTACTTAACATAAGTTTGGCAGGGCATGGGAAATTGTACCACGGGGCTCTGAAAGAGCAGAGAGAGAAGGGCAGCTGGGCGCCAGTATAAACCAGTAAGCTGTACTGGGTAGTACTGAGGTGGTCTGGTCAGGACTGCAGTTATGGGGGTGTTGGAAGTCAGGAATGAAGTGAAGCAGCTGAACTGAGTGCAGAGGTTTTGCCTGGTGCTGCCAGTTGAGAGTGGAGCATGGCTGGCCTGTGCTCTGTCTACTCCTTTCATGAGCTCTGCTCATAGCAGTTAGCACAATAATTCCAAAGTAACTGGATATGCTGTAAAGCATAGGTTTGGGCGACTCCTGCTGTTTTCCAGGTGTTTCAAGGGTAGCAAGTTTTATGGCCATGTCATCAGCTCTTTGCTCTATTTGCTGCTTCATCAGTTTTCACGCTGGGAGCTCTCTGGGGGAGCAGCATTTGGAGGTGGGATTTGGCTGTGAGGGCTCCTGTGAAGGGAACAGGCAGTTAACAAGCTCTGTGGTTTCCTTGCTTGTACAAACCTTCCTTATTGACTCTCCTGTGGGTGGGATGTCAGAGCTGCGGATGTGCTTGGCAGGAGGGGATCTTTCAAAGGAAACTTTCACTGGAACACAGAGATTTCCTTGGCTGGACCTGCAGGCTATGGGGCCCTCCGTTGTCACCCACAGGGAAACAGTGGAGGTCGTCTCTGGTCTCTTTCCCTGCCCTCATGTTTCCTGGGGTTTAAGATCTAGAGGCTCCAGGAGCTTTTCCAACACTGAGTCTAAGTAAGACAAGCTTGACTTTGATGAGCCTTGAGAGAAACAGCAGAATTCAGGTCTCTGCCAGCCCCATGCTATTGCAATTAGCAGAATTATGGCAAATTGTTCTGGGTTTCTGACATGAGAAAGCCATTGTTTGGAGGGTTTTTTTATTTTTTCTTATTCTGACTGAGGAATGAACCTCTCAATTAAGATGTTGAACTCTCTCCCAATATACAGAAGAGGTAAGAGTTGTTAAAGCTGTATTCATCAATTGCAAAAGAGAGCACGTTTTATTTTGCTCTGTGCTATTTACAGCTGTTGTCCATTAGAAGTCCTCAGGAGCCTCATTCCCAGCCATAACTGCACAGCCCCATAAGTTTAGCTCAGCAATGAGCCTGCAGAACAGCACTAAATCATGGTGATGGGAGAAAGGAGAAAATGTTTGGAAATGGCAAAATGCAGCTGATGTCTTTGTGGTGAAATCTAGTTTTTGTTTGTTGCTATTATAAAGCATTACTGAAGTAGATAGTAATGCACAATTAGCTGGAGAAGAATAGAACTAGCGTACTCTAATTTTGGGGGAAAAAATCAGAATGTCTGGTTCTGCAGGAGCTAAAGGAGTCTTTTGCAGTCCATAAGTGCCTAAGGCGCTTATGAATACACATTGATGAAAATGTACTAACCCCCCCAGTGTGGTGAGGTGTAAGAATGATAAAAGCCTGATATGTGAGAAACAGAGTCACAGTTGCTTTACTGGACCAGAACATGATTGCTCTGTAGGAGCTCTTTGAGCTGGGAGTGCAGTTCACTCTCCTAGTGCCCACCAACTGCTCAGGAGGGAAGCATGGAGGTGTGGAGGGGGGATTATTTTCTCATCTGAGTGTGTCCCTGTATGATGTAACTAAATTGTGCTGTAATGTATATACTGAGCACAACTGTGCAGAATACATAGTTAAGGAGAAAAATTAGTGCTTATTCCTTTTTTAATGTGAAATGAGAAACTTCAGTTGTATTCCCAGCTCTGACTCAGCCTTTCTTGGTCAGACAAACAGCTAAATATCTCTTTAATACCATCTATATTTTTGGGGGCGGTGTTGTACCTCCTGGTTTTACTATGATTGATTAACGATTTGTAAAGCATTTGGAAGCTGAAGGATGGCTTTGGGAGCTAAGTTGCTAATTCAGCATTTGTTTACAAGGGCACTGAGCTGATGCCTTTGGTTTTGCTTTCTGTCCTGTTGCCTCTCCCTGTCCTGTCATTTGGGGCCCTTCAGTTCATGAAGGGAACAGAGCCTGAGCTCTGACGTTGCCTGATGGAGCGGGACAAACCTGCCCTGGCATGGCTGTGATGCCCTGACAGATAAAGCTTTCCACTGAAGTAAATCTGTCAGGTTGACTTGCGATAGTGAATGCTCACAAAAGGATCATTTTAAGACAGATAATTGCTTTCTCCTTTCCTTTTATTTTCTGTCCCTGGCAGGTGTCTCCTTCTGCCTTCTCCTGTTTCCTTGGCCCATCCCTGAAGTGTGCTCAGCACAGATGGGATCTTCAAAGAATCTGCTGTCAAACTTGGTCTTTTCTAAGCATATGTATGCTGAGAGTTTTTGGAGGCTTGTAACTAGACCAAATGTGTTTAGTGGTTTTTTCACAGGAACAGCAAATAACACATCTGATAACAAGGCAACTTTTGCTGTTAAGTTGCAAGTCTATTTTGAAATAGGTTCAGTAGAGATTATTGATGAACCATTTAGTAAAAATTTGATTTTTTTTTTTAAAAGCCNTGCAAGTCTATTTTGAAATAGGTTCAGTAGAGATTATTGATGAACCGTTTAGTAAAAATTTGATTTTTTTTTTTTTAAAGCAACCCCCCAAAACCTCTTCCCTACCCCAAATTGCCACAGCTGATGTTTTCCATGCATGAAAGTAGTGCTAGAAACAGATGAACTCTTCTAGTTGCAACTTCTGAAAAGCAGCCTTTCTAATCTGAGTGAGCATCTATATTAAAAATGAAAATGTCTTTCCACCAAAAGAAGCAGCGTGCCTTAGCTATGTGCATTGTTATTTCTACCTTTTGTTTTATGGTTATGAAATAATGGTTAGGTTTGAGTACTCAGCCTCTGCAGCTCTGGTGAACATATTAGTGCATTTTCCCTAATTATATCAGTTTAGTTCAATTAATTATGATTTTGACCCTACAACACGAATTATTTCCAGAGATCAGGCAGCTTACATGTCCTTGGAGCCCTTATGGGTGGGCAAATCTGCTTAGATATTTAGAAAGTTCTGAATTGTTAATGGTGAAATACTGAAAGTGGAGCAAGACCTTAGAAAATGAAATAATTTCTTGCTGCCTTTTAAACCTTAATGAAATTTGATGGGATCAAACTTTCAATAATTGCTAGAAAGTATGGTTAAAGCTCTTTGGAGAGGCAGTAACCTGCACCTGCAGAACGCTCTCTAATGGAATGTAAATATCTGTAAGGTATCACAGAATAAACAAACAGGGGGATCAGGGTGAAACAGGCTCTGTGCTGGTTCTGAGGGCCAAATCTGTGATCAATTTACAAATAGCACCTTGAGAAAATACCTGGACTGTCTAAGGGGATGTGTTTTTTCCTTAGAACCCATTTTGGATTGCTATCTAAATTCAAAAGGAATAAAATCCACTTGCAAAGGTATTACTCAAAGAAAAGTCCTGTTCAGTTTAGGGGTGTTTTTGCTGTGTTTTGCAGGCAGTCGTCCTTACGTGTTTCTCACAGCCCGTGTTCACCCTGGTGAGAGCAACGCCAGCTGGGTGATGAAGGGGACCCTGGAGTTCCTCGTGAGCAGCGATCCCATTGCTGAGCTCCTGAGGAAATGCTTCATCTTCAAGATTGTGCCCATGCTTAATCCTGATGGAGTCATCAACGGCAAGTGAGTTGTGACGTGTGCTTATTCTGGGGTTTGTCTGTGCACCCAGCAGGTCTCATCTTCAGTGCTGGTGCTGGGAGAATTCCCTTTGCCTCATGGTTTATTCACCCTGTTACCAGTCCTGTGTGGAACATGTGAATCTGAGGCGTGGCCTGGTGTGCTGTCCTGCATCTGTCAGGTGCACGTGGTTCTCTACTGTCTGTGGCCATGAGATCTCTCAGTTGCCTGGAAGGAGTGTTAGTGGTGCTGGAGAAACAGGATCTTTATTGACAAATGGAGGTTTATCCATTCTGCTAGAGCAGCAGGGCAGATTACAGCTGCAAGGCAGATATGCTTGGCAAAATCTGGCTGTAATTAATGCTTTGTGTATCCTGGTGGGGGGAGGATGAGTAAGGATTTCTTAAATTTTCACAGAAATATTTCTGTGTAGTGAAGCTTCCTCCTTCTCCCACCTTCTTTTCAATCTTCCTTCCCACATGTTTCCTAAGAGACACTGAATCTGATCTTGGAAAAATATTGATTCCTATTGCATTCTTTGCCTTATACCCTCCCCATCCACCCACACGAACTTCCCTCTCCCTGTACATGACTAGAAAAGGTGCAACTCTTCTCCTAATATGCTGAGATGAAATCAATATTGCTCTGTGAAACCTTGAAGAGTGCACTAAGGTAAGGTAGTCTTGCACTTTGCTGGAAAAGAAATCTCCTTCTCTCTGCAGACAGTGGAATTTGTTCACTTTGGGTGTTTGTGGAGTGGCAGTGAGTTAATAACTGTTGGTCCTGCCTGATGCAGGGGCAGGGCATCATGATCACATCCCACCAGTGGCTGCTGACCTGTGTGTCTCGACCTGGTGATGGGGTCTTGCAGGGTTTGCAACAGCTGTGTCCCCTGGCTTATTGCGGTGGAACACAGGACAAATGGCAAACCTGGAAGATGGGCTTAAACAAGCACTGGAACACAGTAAAGTGTAGAGGACCTTTTCTTAAGCCACATTCCCCCACCTGCTTTGGGGTTGGGCTGTGCAGATTGAGTGTTGCAGGAACAGAAAAGCAATCCTGAGCAACAACCACGTTGAGTTGGGTTTTAAACTCGTTTGAGTTTGGGGTGAGGGGTTCACCAGGGAGCACCTTGGGTTTTTCTGACAGTTTCTAGTCTGTGAAGTCACAGCTTTTGGGCCGCTGTGCTCCCCAGGGCCTGGGTCTGCCAGAAGTCTGGGAGGACTGTTCAGAATAGCTGGGTACTGCCCCAGGGTATTCAAAGCCTCTCTTGGCACCAAATGCTTTCTGGAACCTCACAGACAGAAGGAACAAGAAAAACAATTGTGGCTTCCCCCCCTTATTTTCTTCGTCTCTCTACACTTAGTTAAATTTTCCATCAGATGCAGGACTGGAGGGAGTGCCTGACCTTTTCCTCCAGCTGTCAGGAGTCAGTGTAGCAGAGAAGGGACCTTCAGGAGGGAGAATGTGGCTCTTGGTGACACCTGAATGAAGGGTATGGCCCAGGCCTGTGTTACCCAGGAGGGTGTTTAGTGTTCCGTGGTGCAGATGAGCTTGAACTGTAGTTAAATCTGGTGAAGAATTAAGATTTTAGTAAACCTTAAATGTGGGAAGGGACCAGGGGAGCAGGGACTTGGCCATGGCTCCTTTACTGATCATGAGGCATGGGGAGGGCAGTAATTCATTCCTTTATACCTTAAATTAAAGACATCTCTCTTGTGAAGCCTCCCGTGGCCCACATGTTCTTCTTGTTTCTTTATATGTGTGTTTTTTAGTAGCCTTGGTTCCTCCTATATTAAAAAAAATGTTTTTATTCTGAGCTTCAGGCTTACTGGTAGTGTGTAAGAGCTTTTGTGAATGTGTAAAAGCTGCCACCTCCTTCCTCTTCCTTTACTTCCTTGTAAAGTTTCTTTTTTCTTTTCATCTGCTTCCCTTTTCTCACTCTTCCCTCCTGTTGAATCAATGAATTGATCATTGGAAAGAACTTGATGCATTTCATAAATTAATGAACCAATGAGTGGAGATGGGAGCTGGTGAGTCTTTTTTTGATAAAGAAAATTTGTTGGAAGCCTCATGATTTCTTCAAAGCTGTGGTGTAACCATAGTAGCAGCTAGGTAGAGGAAATCCTGATTTTTATTTTGGATTAGAGCCATGGATTATTCTTTATCTGTTTTAAAAACATCCTGTTCCCTCCTGCACCTGCCCTCCCACAGCACAGGCTGAGTGAGCTTTGCCTCTCCAAGGTAAGGCAGGTGAGGTGCTGGGTTTTCTGTCTCTCCAGTGTTGTTCCCTCCCCTTTAATTTACTCTGTTCCTTATTTATGCAGGGGCTTTGTTCATTACCTCCTCAAACCTATCAGAGAAAAGCTTCAGTTTTTTGACAATTACTGAAATGAAGAGAGAGAAATGCCCTCTGAAATCCCTTCTAGAACAGTTTTCCTCTGCACAATCTCAAAAACTACAAAGGAAAAAAAGGAGTGTGCTCCCACTTAACCTTTAGAACCTGGTCCTTTCTGTTTGGAAGGATGATTTTAAGAGGAGGAGAAAGAAGCACATTTGTCTCTATACCCAAACCCACTATTTGTATAAATTACCTTTTTCTCTCCTGTATTAATGCTTGCTCTCCTGAATGGAGACATTGTGTTCTCTGGGCAATAAGAGGCAGAAAGGATCAGGGATTGGAAAAAAAAGCTAATGGCTGGTCTAAGGAGTCGGTTTATGATGCAGAACTGCATCCTCAAGGACTAAATCTTGAGGTGGTGTCACACAAAGCAGTACAACTGCAGACATCACTCCTTCTCTTTATTGCTTGTCTGTGGTCAGAGGATTGAAGGAGAAGTTTAATTCTAAATTGGTGCCGTGCACTCTGCAAACACACTCCAAAGGCTCTCTCCAGACTGGTTAATCTATGATGTGTGTGTTTCTCTAAGGATAGTGCAGAGATGTGAGAAGGCTGTGAAAGGAGTGGTTTTGAATCAATGCAATCTCTCTCTAGGAGAGAGGTGCTACAGGAATAATGTGCTGCTCTTTGACAGATGCTGTATGAGTCTGTCCCCATGTTTTCTTCAGAAGTTCTGCACCTAAATTGTCACTACCTTGCCAAAAGTAGCTGGGTAGGCATATGTGGATGGCAAGGCATACTTGGATAAAAAAAGAGCATTTTGTAAACTGTGAAAGACTCAACCCTCACGTACACTGGCTGTGCTCTGAGATGCACACTGTAAGGTGGCAAGTTCGTGTGCACTGGTGCTTTCCTGAAGACCTCAGACATAACAAAGATGCAAGTTCTGTGAATATCTGTTCTGGAATACTTGGTGGCTCTGGGAAGTGAATATGAAGTGTGGGCTAATTTTCCTCAAGTGGAGCAGAAATTTTTACAGCTCTTTGCTGCTTTGGTGTCTCAGGTGTTGCTTCTGTTGCCTTCTACTGAGAGGGCAGTGATGGATTTGAGAGCTTAGGGTAGCAAATGTGGCCAGTGCCTGCACAGCACGAGATAAAATATGAGCTGCAGTATTTCTTAGCTCTCATCTCAGTGAATTGTTCCTTGGTGGAGCCAGAAATGGTGTCTGGCCCTGCACCACACACTTGTCTGAGTTCCTCTCTGCTGTGGGAGGTGCCCCAGTTTCATCCAAGGCCCTTTGTGCCGTGCTGATGTGACAGCCCATCCTTGGCTCTCCTTCTGTGATAAACATCCCCCTGCAGACAGCTGCACCCCAGGACTCTCCCTTCTGACAGCACTTCCAGTGCAGGATTGTTTATTCCTTCCTTTATCAGCCAGAGCTGCTGGGCCCCCTGAGTTATTAGCTCTATTCACTCATTGTCAGTGTTTCCTCCTTCGTAAATATGCCCCCATATGTCTCTGCTCCTGAGGAATATGCTTTCTTTTCTATTTACTGCTTTTCCCAGGCCCCCACCTCCTCCTCGCTCTCTCCACCCAATGGCCCAATAACAGCCAAGGAGATAAATAAGCTCCATAACTCTTCCCAGCTATTATTTTTTGTTGTTGTTGTTGCCCTGCATGGTAATATATATAATAACAAGGAAACAAATCTTATTACTAAAGTAATTACAATAAATAAAAAGCTGAGAGGGGAGATGAAGGAAGGGTCTGTCAGGGGAGTGATTGCAGTAGGATTTTTTAAAATTTAATTTACTCGAGATGTTCTCTGCCACTTTGCTGATACCCTGCTGAGGGGGGCTGTGACTAATTAGCAGCCAGCTGTTGTTTTAACACCCTCACCTAATTTATAGTGTGCCTGAGCCTCTAAAACAGGAGCCTGTGTGATATCATTTTCTGTGGGACTCGGCACCAGCCTTGTCTCAGTGGTTGGCTTTATTGCTCGGTGCTTTTGTCTCTCAGAAGCTGTACAGCTGAAATGTTGGGTGCTTTGCTACAAATCCTTTTGTCTTCAGCATATCCCATGTGCTTCCAGGAGTTTGAGCCAGCGAGTGAACACAGTTTGTTGCTTATAACTGCTTGTCCCAGTGTTCAGCCTAATAACTGACCAACACAACTGTTGTTTTTTGACTAAAAAGTGTGGTGTGGACAGGATCTAAGGTTTTTTTAAATTCTGAGGCCTCATTCTCCTGTTGGCATGTTTCTTATGGAAGCACCATATTGTTCTTGCTAATAGAATGGAGATTGCAATATCATCTGTCTTCTAAATGGTCGTGAAATCTAATTAGTTAATGGCCATATTAAAAACTGGAAGGATCCAACGCATTTCATCAGTGTCCCAGTTGCCAATTGCCAAAGCACGTGCAGTCTTTGTAAGCTCTGTAAACAGTAAAGGTGCCCAGTTAGTTGGGTGTGTGTGTCCCTTTGCTCTTTCCCATACAATTAATGCTGCTGATGCAAGGTCACCTGGAAATTTTGCCACAAAAATCACTGGGTGTGGGCTCAATGATGTTACTGTTTTGGACTGCTAAACACTTCAGCTTCTAGCCTTGGGAATTATTTCATTTTGGTTAGGTTCTACCTTGCATTTTCAAGTTAGCATGAATATTAGATATGAACAGGTTGTTCCAGAGGCTCAGAAAGGAATCCCTTTGTTCTACATTCGTGTCTGTTTGCCTGACTGATGATGTGAGTTTGTAATCAGATGTGTGCACTCCTTTGAAGACATTTCCAGGAGCCAGGAGACTGGTGTACAAAGCTAGCTTTTAGTCAAGTTAATGAGATGATTGAATTATATTATAATTCTTGTTAGCTTGATTGTGTGTCATTATCCCTTTTGTTTGTTATTATGCTTATTTGAGTCCCATTTGTGGGATATTTTTCCCATCACAATTGTGCCCGTGCTGGGTTCTGTAGAGAGACAGGCAAGGAGCAGCTGGTCCCTTGTTAGGGCCTGGTGCATTAGTGCCACAGGCTGTGCAGTGGGAATGGAAAGGATTCCCACCAATCCCACTGGGCTGTTGGCTCCCATGAGGTGTGACCCAGCATCTCAACTCTGGTCACTTCATGGAGCTCTGAGCTTTGTAGTTGCAGCTCTTCCTCAGGATTGCATCCTGGCACAGGGAAAGCATCCTGCTGCAGTGACTTCCACAACCACCTGATGAAGGTTTGTGAAGGGATATCTCAGTATCATCAATGCAGGAATTGGGGAAATGTATTAAAAATCGGGAGTCTCTTTGATACCTTCTTGGGATTTACAGGAGATATCTGCAAACCCTGGCCCAGGTGGCTGCATAAGCAAATCTACACTGAGACACAATTGCTGCTGAGCTTGGGTGGTACCTCGTAGCTGGTTGTGGCAGACATCAAACACTGATATCAGAGCTGAATATTTTGGAGTTGAGCTAATGTCACAGGTAAAGGGGCTCTTTTGGTCACCCATCTCAAAATCAAGTCTGTTTACCTGAGTGAAAGCCTGTTGGAAGCTACAGATGCAGAGATGGAGTTGTTATTCATAGGATGGGAAAAGAGAAGTCCACAAAATGAAACTGTAAAAACTTCACTTTTATAGATGCAATGAAGAATGTCCAATACTTTACTGCAATATCCACACTACCTGGAAAGCTGAAATTGCCTGGGAATGAAGGTTATTGTCTCTTGTAATATACCTTCATATATTACCCTGTGTAATAAATCAGGCAGTATTTCTTTTGCCATGAAAACTGGACATCTCTGGAGTTCCAAGTGACATTTCACATTTTATATGGCTATTTGGTCCCTTTTAAGTATTAAAACACATAATTTTTTTGTGAAATATGCACTGAAATTTTTGAAAGCCTATGAACA
>VZRS01007801.1:451821-564245 GCA_013398055.1 Ifrita kowaldi | reverse complement strand
TAAAACTGATTTTCCATGAGTTTGCTTTTGAAAAATTCTTTCCTGGGTTAGCTTTTTGTTTTGGCTAATGTTGTTCTTTAACATTTTTATTTATTTATTTCTCTCTCACTTTTTCCCTTCCCTCTCTTTGGAATCTGTTATTCAAATGTAGCATTAAAAGCTGGTGAAGTGCTGTGATAGGAGAGGGGATGTAGAATGACCTTGGGTTGTGGAAACAGACTGGCAAGTGGAAATGGTGTTTGTAGAAAAGTGAGGAACAGCCTTATCTACAAAAATAAGCTTCATTTGAGAGCTTATGTTTTTAAAATTGCTGTGCAGAAATGTACCTACAGAGGTCCAGCTGAAGTTGAATTGTTTACCTGTGCACATGGTTCGTGTGATTGCACATGCAATTGGGTAATTACACGGGCCAAATTTACTCCAGTGGTTTCAGCAAATTGCTATCCTAATTTTATAAACCCAGCTGAATGTCCCACAGAAGCATCAAGAAAATAAAAACCAGAAAATTGAGTCAATATCGCAATGAGAGAGTGAGAAATCAAAACCTTTTCTGCAACTTAATGGGCAGCGCTGCTGGGAGTCAGGAAAAAGGTACAGCCCAGTTTTAATGCTGCAAAGTAGCTCCAAGTCTTGAAGGGGCAGAAAAACTGAGGGGCTTTTGAAGTTGTATAGCTCAGGTTTGAGCTGAGGGGAAAAAATAAAGAAGCAGGGGGTGACATTGGCAGGGAAGAGAGCTCCAGTGATGGTGCACCTTGGGTCTGTGCAGACTGCACAGCTCTGAAGTTAGTGTTTGAACACATCCTGCCTCCGTGATGCCATAACCTTGGTAGGGACTCTCAGGTGACTGTGCTGGTATTTTTCTGCATGGAAATAGGGATGATTTATGATGTAAAATCCTTTGGAAATTATGCTATATTCAGAGTTGTGCAGAAGTGAGAAACTTTTCCATAGTGTTTTACCACTGGCTTTTTGAATTTCACCAGTGGATGTGCCCTTACATAAAATGGTCATACACTGCATTATATCCCACAGGATCCTCAGTGTCTGGGGAAGCAGAACTCAGAGGAGAAGTGGAAGTGAACGATATAGTCTAGATCTTAATTCACCTTTTTGATTGCTTTCACTTGTCTGCCACAAAAGGCAAAGACTTAAGGACTCTTAGTTGGAGAAGAACTGCCATATTCTGCTGTATATATATTACTGAATGCAAATAGGAAAAGGGATTTATTGCTAAATACACACACATAACAATCCATAATATGATAATCAGGTCATATCTTCATGTAATGATGTTTTGTTGTTCTGTTGGTTTTTTTTTTAAAGTTACCAGGCAATAACCAGGTGTGAGAGCAAGAATTCTTCTCAGGTGCACCTCATGACAGCATCCCTAGTAGTAGTTTCCTTCTGTTTCCCATGTTGCCCCATTTTTCTCCCAAAATGCTCATAAGCTCAGCTTTTGAAGGAGAGGGAAGTACCAGTCCTCCCAGGGACCCTGGTTCTCATGGAGCACTGCCTAAAGTAGAAGTTTGGTTCTCAGTTCTAGCTCTGGCCTTTGGTGTCTTCTGCCAGGAGTAACAGGAATGACATTAATGAAAACTTACTTCTTGAGGGCTGTTTCCTGTATTCATTGTCTGTTAGATAACAAAAGGTCATTAGCATAAAAAACAAAAGGCAAAGATAAAAAAAGTGATGATTTTTCTGTCTTCCCTCTAACAGTTATGGCACATAAGAGGGTGTAAAGTGCAAAGCAGCTGAACACTCATAAACCATTTTAATACCATTCAGAAATGAGATGAACCAGGGAAAGAGGCTTTATGTAGCCATGTAGTTTATTGCACTAATCAGTCACTTCTACAGTGCACTATCATGACTTTAAGTCCTTTCTCCAGTGCTGTGAAAAAAAAGTTGGTGGTCTCCCATCCAATTTTCTAATAGATCTTGGTCTATATAATTGAAATCTCTAGCAGCTCGTTTGAGTAGCAGTGAATTCTGTGCTTAGATGGATACAAAGGCAGAGCAGGTCTGGATTACATCTGTGAGAGCAGAGTGCTGACACAAGGTCTGAACACGAAGTAGAAGCAGCTATGGGAGATTAAGACTAAGCTATGTTTCTCATGGATATTTTTAGAAGACAAAAATAACATCTTTGGGGTTAGACTGAGATCTCTGGAAAGGCAGCTTGACACTTTTGTGGGTTGAACCATCTGCATGGAATAGCCAAACCAGAGCCTGCAGATTTACCTGTCAAATGTCCTGCTGTAAACCCATGTAGAGGCTGAGCATGGCAATCCAAAGACAGTGGGAAAACAGTTGTTTCCCCCCCAGAACATGCATGTTACACAAAAGAGAGTTTGCTTTTGAATAACTTTGTTGTCTGGTCTTGTGCACATGCTGGATTTCAGGCAGAGAACAGGGAAGTGTTTTAAGTCACAATAATTTCTGTCTCTTTCCCTGACATGCAGGTGAGGGCACCCTTGAACTGTGCTACTTCTCTGTCTATCTTTAGACAGCTTTGAATGGGATGTAATCCCATCCAGCACGTAGTCTGTTCAAAAATCAAATAGTGTCCGTATCAATGGCTTTCAGCTCTCAGGCTCATAACAGTAATACAGCTGGGAATGTAAATAAAAAGGAGAATATTAAGAAAAAGATTCTTTTGCTGTAAACAGTAGAAATACTTCAAATCAAGTGTATCTTTTCATTACACAATTTCTTATCAGAACAAAAACCCAGTGCAGGGCTGTTATTTATCATAGAATAACAGAAAATGCCAAGTTGGAAGGGACCCACAAGGATCATTGAGTCCAGCTCCTGGACCTGTACAGGGCACTCCAAGAGTCACATCATGTGCCTGAGAGTGTTGTCCAAGTGCTTCTTGAACCCTCTCAGGCTGGTGCTGTGACCACTGCCCTGGGGAGCCTGTTCTGGTGCCCAGCCATCCTCTGGGTGAAGAACCTTTTCCTAATATCTGACCCAAACTGGTGACACTGAGAGATCTGTAGTTACTGGGGTGTCCCCTTTCTTGCCCTTCTTGATAACTGGGACAACATTTACCAGCTTCCAGTCATCTGGGACCTTTCTGGATTCCCAAGACTGCTCGAAAATCATTGAGAGAAGAGTTTTCCAATAATATCAGCAGCCCTTTGAAGATCCTCCGATGAATCCCATCAAGCCCCATAGATGTGTAGGGATCCAGCTGGAGCAGCAGATCCCACACAATTTTGGGGCTCGCTAGGAGTGTATCATTCTATAATGAGCTGGCTTTGACAGTGTCCATACCTCTCCTTGTTTTAACTGATGTGTATCTGTTCCGACAGTGTGAACTGATGACAGAAGTTTCTTTGTTATCTCTTTGGTCTCAAAATGCCATAACAGAGCACCTGCTTTACTTTCAGGCATTGCTTACTGTCACCCCTTTGGACTTGGCTCTTTCATAACTGATGGACCCATTGCTTGTGAATGTTCTGTGTTTCTGGTTTTAGGCCATTGGGTAGAAGTTGTGACAACCAAGTCTGCAGCAGATGTTGCAAAGCACAGAAAAGAAATCACTTAGGTGCAATCAAACCCCTTCTGTTTTGTGTTTTTCCCTGAGTATTTCATTAATCTCTGAGAAACACATGTGGCAGCCCTGAAACCATAATTTTACTTGCAGTCTCAGATGGGTTGGTCCCTAAAGAGCACATCCCTAATTCTGCACAAACTAGCTGTGGTGCATGTACCACTGTCATTGCTAATTCTTGCTTGAACCCTCAGGTAAACCTAAATAAGGAGTTTGCTTTGAGGTTTGCCAAAAACTCTGAGGTCCAAATGATATAGTATTCTATGCATGTAAGTGCATATATAATGTTAATAGGAACCATTTTGATCCAGACTGTCAGGATTGAAAGGACGCAGTTGTGCTTGAAAAACAGATATGTGTGTGCATGCACAATTACTCAAGCTGGGGTTTAGGCATTTAAGTGGCCATTTGTGCTCTCATTTTCAATTATGATGTTCATCCTGCAGGAATGAGTTTGTGCAAATCAGCAACACAAATATGCATATGTTTTGGTGTGTGCTACCCTGAAAACATGTTGCATTACTTGGACATAAACTCGGATTGATTTCTCTTCTTTTTCCCATTGAAATTTCTATTTTAATCTGAGGAATGTGAGCTGTGGTGGCTGAATGGCAGTTCTTCAGCAGCATGATCTTCTTTTCCAAATGGTTAACTCTTGTAATTGTTTCTGTAATGTAAGATAATATTTCCTGCTAACAGTTATTTAGGGTACTGTCATGGCAAGCCATAATTCAACCCTGTTGCCTAGTGGCCCAAATAATGACCAAGGCTTGCCCCTAGCTGAATTATCATTCTTATGCTTCCTACTTTCCCTACGTACACATAAACAAGTCTGTCTTTATGCCAAACTCTGAAAGACAAAGGAAAGCAAAAGAAATATTGTTGATTCACAGCTCCATCCTACAGCTTGAGGGAGAGTGCTGCCTATAGGACTACAAAGGCCTTTAAAAGGTATTTTAGTGACTTAGCTCACAGCCTTTCTGGAGGCTCAATAGGCTCTTATTTTTTCACATTTTTAATATATCTATGTAGAGCATCTACTGCAAATTTTCAAGAGAAGATGAAGAGGTCCAATCTGACACAGGAATGGAAGGCTATTTGGGCTGAAGCTAAACTGCTCAAAGATATGCAGTACACTGAAATCTGCACCAAAAATAGGAACTTTTGAGTTATCTGACTTATGACTGATGGAAATACCACTTTTAAAGAAGATTGTGTTTAATATCCCTTCTGTGGTTCTTTAAGAAAGAGTAGATGTCGGGAAAGGACAGTAGCAATGTGAATGTCATAGAAGGATGAGGTTTTGTCAGTAAACAGTTCCTGGGGAAAAAACTCATGTTAAAGTTCCTTCATATTAGTAATCTTATTAAGGGTTAGCATAATAAAGGTTTATTGATTAATTTTCAAGCTGTAGCTTGCCTGTGATTCTTTTGGAAGGAAACTATATCTTTATGAAATGGAAATATATCAAGACTATATGACAATGGCCCAAGGAAGTAGGAAACCACATATTTTTAAGTCACTTACTGTGATCCAAAATGACATTTTAATTCTTGGAGTTTAACACGGTTCATTCTGGGGGAGTCTGTGAATCATTGGAAGGAATATACAAATTTATCTAACCTGGGAAATGGGTCTGTGAAATGATTCATATAAGTTTGGGCCAGAAATGTAAGCTTCGTAAGCTGCTAAAAGAATATGAAAAGGAAGGTTGTAACTTTGACTTTCTAAATGGTGACTCACAGACAGGGTGGGTGATAGGACAATTTGCCTGGTTAGATGTGGGAGCTGTGCTCAGTCATGGGTCACTCAAGGACACTTGAACTAAAAAGAGCATGTTCTGGACTCATCTGGAGAGTCATGGATGCCCTGGGGTTGCTCTGCCAAGAGCAGGCTCTGAGCAGGGCATGATGAGGCAGCAGCTCCAGCTTCCTCTTGTTTGTGTTCTCGGGTGTCCCCTGGGAATTGACTCACTGAAATCTTGCACTGGGGGGTGAGTTCTGTTTAATTTAAGTAGCCCAAAGCAAGACCTGCTGGATAATTGAAAGAGGTTTTCCTGGAAGCCTTCACTGCATTTTGTACCCTTCAAGGGGCGGAAGAGATGAGATAGGCGTCCATTAGGCAGCCAAGTCCAGGAGCTTATCTGCATTGCTTTAAGCTTGCTGTGTTCACATGAGCCCATTAGAGAACCTCTCAGCCCATTAGAGAGCCTCTTTCCTTGAGTGGGAAGAAGGTAGAATTCTTAGTAATTCCCTAATACCTATTGCTTATAGGCTGCCTTTTCTTTTTCCACTTCAAAATGTCACATTGGATTCCTGATGGAATTAGAGATTTTTATCTTCCTTCCCTCTGCTAGACCTCTGACTTTTTCTGGTTTTCTTCCACACTGAAGACTTAATTTCTCACATATGTGAGACAGTGAAAATTAAACAAACAAGCTGGCAGGTAGACAGAATGGTTCTTCATGTCTGGAAAGCTGCAATGAGCTGTGATTTAGGAATTACAGTGCTTCATATTCAAACTTTTCTTTTTGATGCATTAAGGTGGCACAGGAGCTGACAGTGACGTATGGAGAAGGCCCCCTTAGCAGGATTGAGGCTGTTATGTGATAAATGACATGGTGTGTCAAAGGACTCCTGTTATCCATCATGCTGGCTTCCTCTCAACACACTCTCTAAAACAAGAGGCAGCTACACAAACAGCTGGGGGAAGCTGTAGGTAGGGTCAATGGTGTGCTTGAAAGAGAAAATAAGAAAGCTGGAAGTGCATGTTCTTATGGGAATAATAGCCTCTGAGTCTTGAGTTGAGAATTTTAAAGTCTTTTTCTGTTGAAAAGTACCCCAGTTTTACATCTTTTTCAAGAATAAACCTCAGTTTCAACAGTTGTCTCAAAAATCATGCAGACAAAGGGTTTCAAAAAGCCACCAAGTTTAGTTCTGAACATCTAAGCTTTCTCTCAAGAAAGCCTATTTAGCACCACATTTTGGATTGGAAGAATTGTTCTGTCCCCTGATACATCCCTAGACCTTTCCTCAGATTTCCTCTCTTGCTTCCTTTCACCTCTGTTTGACAGTTTGAGTCTGAAATGCAGTGGAATGAAAGTCCTGATCTGGAATTTCCTACATGCGTGAGACATGGGAAAGACAGGCAAGGTGGTACAGGTGCTGTTATTAATGTCAGAGTGATAAAAGAGTCTTGAGGGAAGGAGCAGAGCTTTGACTCTCAGCATACCTGACACAGGAACATTGTCTGTAGGACACTTTCTACTTGTTTTGGCCATTCAAGTTAAGCTGTAATGGGGCAAGCTTTCACAGCTCTGTGCCTCCCACTCTTGAAAAGTGTGTGACTTGATCTCAGATTTCTTCTCTCTGTGTCACATTTAACCCAACAGTAGCTCTTTATATTTTAAATTCATTTCAGATTGACACATGCACCAGTGGCTGTCCAGGAGGAACAAAGGACCTGTCCATTTCAACCTCCTTGAGTCCATCTCTTTTTTCATTAGACATAGTGGCTGGTATTTTTCCTCAACATGATTAATGGACTCTCAATAGCTATGTAGTCTGTAAACCTAGACAAGACAAGTAGTCTGTCTCTTTTGATCCCTGAACTCCTAAAAGCCTGAGTCTGACTCTGCTTAAACGGTGCTTATGTGCCCCATGCACAGTAGTAATTGGTGCAAAATACCAAATGTCACTACTTGACATTTCATTCATAACAGTCACATTTAAAATAAAGGCTTTAACTTGGTGATTCACCAATGGCCAGTGTCAAATGATCTGGGATGGTCTTCATGTTACAAGTGTCAATCAACAAATGAATTAGTCTGGAGATAATTTAATCAGAGCCCATCAGTGGATTGTCTTAAGGAAATCCCTGTGCTTCCAGATTATTCCTGCAGCCTGATTGCACATGGAACGAGAGCATAGCCTTGGAGAAGGGTGGCTACAGCTTCCCTTGCCCTTTTGGCAAATCCATTTCTGGGAGGATGGAGTTGCCAGTCCCTCACGTGCATCTGTTCTGCAGTTCAGCACAGGACTTCCGGTTCTACAGTTCCTGGAAGCTCCTTCCTAGAACAAAAATTTGCTAAACACAAACCAACCTAAATATATAGATAACTCAAGCCCCTCCAGCTCCCGGTGCTGCTGTGCTCCACTTTATTTGACAGTACAGGTTTTTCTTCACAAACTCTTCATGTGATGAGACACTTATTTCAGCTGTTGACCTATCAATGACCTCTCACTGGGAGATCAGGTGTAGAGAACCAGGCTATTATCTCCCTTCCACTTGCACATTTCTAATCAAAGCAGCCAATTTTCCTAACTCCTACAGCTGAAGTCACAGTGAGGGAGACCCGGCTGAGTACAGAGAAAAGAAGTGCTTGGAATGGCAGAGCCAAGGGTAAGAAATCCTGAGGGTAAGGCTAAAAAAGAAAAGTCAAGCTGGGAGAAAAGATGAACAAGCAAAGCAGGAAGAAATTCTAAATTCCAGTTTCATTTAGTATAAGGAGTCATAAGAAAGAGTAGAGTGAAGGAAAGCATCTCTATACCCTCCATGCATTTTTCCATGATCCTTTAGCTCACTACAGTGAGCACAGGTAGAATGCTGTAGTGTATTCAGCTTTCAGTGTGCATGCTTAACACAAAATAGGTTAAAAAAACCCCACAACAGTTAAATAAAATCCAGAGTAGCTATGACAAGAAGATATATTTTCAGATGTCATGAAGGTTAGTGTTTACTCCAGTTATGACACCTTTTGAGTCATTCTGTTCTGAATGCATTCTGAATTCTCTTTAGACTCAGCGCTCAAAAGTGTGAGCCCTGTGCACTGCCTTCAGAAGAGGAGCAAGGCCATGTGGCACCTTCTGCTTTGGTCTGCAAAATCTATAGTCCAGGCTATTAGCCATCACTTTTGTCATCGCCTGCCATCAGAGGAATCTTGTTAAATAGGGCAGTAATCCTTGATGATGTGTCAAACACTTGTGCTGTCCCTCCCTTGGAGCACTAATTTTGGTTGATAACTGTTTCCTGCTTACCTTCCAACATGATGTAGAGTTGTCACTTTATTATATTTCAGTGTTTTAACTGCATTTCAGTAACAGATAAATGAGGCCAGTATCTTCTAACCTGATGGAGCAATTTGTCAATGGCTTACAGTCACAAATGATGGACTGGCATCTCAGGCTGCATAGTGAAACTCGGCCTTTGACTTTGACTTCCAGATTTTTCTGGTTTAATAGGTCCTGTAGGCTGTAATTGCTTTTTGGGACTGATAATGTATTCTTAGCTCTGGATTGGAGAACAGCTGTTGTCTTCAATTTCTTCATGTTTCACTGTCTGGTTTATAATTATAATCCATAAATTGAGTGAGGATTTTTGGTAACAAGGAGTGTACTGAAAATTATATTCTTTCCAGTATCTGTGTCACTTTGCAGGAGACAGGGAAGGAAAACATCACTGTCAAATGATGAGGGTGTTGTTTTTCCTCATTTTTCTGGATTTTTGATGCAAGCGTTTGGCATTTTTTCCAGGATTCCAATCCGATGTTTGCCCAGTGCTATTTGGATTTGCAGCATGAACTTTCAGCCAAAACCTCCACAATGCAGAAGCTTATTAACCATCGGAGACTGATATGAGCATCATTTCCAGAGAATGATCTGATGTCTCATTTGTAATTCTGCTCTGTAGAGCTAATGGAAGATGCTCTAAGCAAAGTCCTGTGTGTAAACAAAACAATACTGAGAAACCCCCTGAGTACCAAGCTGGTTTTTCTTATGCTTTATACCTTTTCAGTTATGTGAAAATAAATGTAAATGTTTTGCTTGTTTTTCCTTGTTATCCCAACATATGGTGTTTTTTCCCTTGCTTTACCCCCACAGGGAGTTAGATCCTAATTTCTTTTCTGTTCAGAATGTGTGTCTCTTTGTCTTACACTTTTGCCCTTTCATTCTCTGTGAATGTCTGTCTCCCCATGCAGTTGTCCTTCTGCCTTTTGTCTGCCGGTCTCCCACTTCTCATTTTTATTTACTTTTGCTTTGCTAATCCAGTGGGATATTTTGAAGTTCCTGTTTAGCATGATGTGGACCAAGGACCTTGGAAGCTCCAAGCCCATTGCTTATCATTACTGGTGGGGGCTGTGCAGAGAGCTCTGTTTGCTGTTGTTTCCTGGTAGTAGAGAGGCTGTTTGAAAATAGTTCTTTTTTGTCAGATGGGTTCAAGGAAGGACATTGAGCTGGGCAAGCTTGAGCTGTGGCCCATGGGAAGTCATATGAGGTTTAACAAGAACGAGTGCTGGTGCTGCACCTGGGCTGGGGCAGCCCCTGGGATCAACACAGGCTGGGGAGGAACAGATGGAGAGCAGTGCTGGGGAGAAGGACTTGGGGGTGCTGGTGGGTGAGAGGCTGGATATGACCCAGCCATGAGCTCTGGCAGCTCAGAAAGCCAAACACATCCTGGGCTGCCTCCAGAGGAGCGTGGGCAGCAGCAGAGGGAGGGGATCCCTGGCACAGGAACAACATCAACCTGCTGGAGCAAGCCCAGAGGAGGCCACCAAGATGATTAGAGGGTTGAAGCACCTCTGCTATGAGGAAAGGTTAAGAGAAATACGGAATAGAAGGCTTTGGGATGACCTAATTGTGGCCTCTAAGTACTTGAAGGGAGCCAACAACAAAGAGACTATTTGCAAGGGCCTGGAGTGACAGAAAAAAAGGGAATGGTTTCAGACTACAAGAGAGTAAGTTTAGATTAGGTATTAGGAAAAAATTCTTTATTTTGAAGGTGGTGAGGCCCTGGAACATGCTGCCTAGAGAAACTGTGGATGCCCCATCCCTGGAAATGTTCAAGGCCACGTTGGACTGGGCTTGGAGCAGCCTGGTCTACTGGAACGTGTCCCTGCCCATGGCAGGGTGGTCGAACAAGGTGAACTTGAAGGTCCCTTCCAGCACAAACCATTCTATGATCACAAAATACTGTAGTTTAGAGAGGGCAGGTTCCACACAGCATATAGGAGTTTTTCTCCAGCTGTTCTCAGGTAGAATAATTGTTACCTAGATTTGGTATCCAAGATGCCAGGAGTTATTGAGGGTACTGTGTGTTTTAAGAGATGTAGTACTTGTTGAAAAAGTATGTTCTTTGTGTCAGCTATTCTCAGTTTACCCTGTTCTGAGGGTTATTATGTCTTGCTTCCCTTTCTAGCCTCCCTCTGCTGCTCTGCCAATATACCTCAATCTGGAGAGACTCTGGCCTAGTAGTTCTCCTGCATTTGTAAAATAAGTCTTCCTTTTCGATTCATTAAGTAGCTTTGCTCCCTGTTGGCCTGTGCTATTACAATATTTCCCCCTATTACTTATGTAGAATGTTTTATATTAAATAAGAGAAAGTGTTATATGGTCTCATTAATAGCATTCAGAAATCTTTAATGTAGCCTAAGCTTCCTCAGATCTGGAACAAGCTCAAATCCCTGGAAAAAGATTCCTGTGTTTGTATCTTCCAAGCCATAGCTTTCATTTCTATGGCAATTTCCCTTAATCTCCAAGAAATAACAAGTGGTGCTTGTAAATTCTCTGACTAACAATTCAGTAATTATGATATTAATGACAAGTATGAAACAGGTGGTTGTGGGGAAGAGCTACAAGAGAAGAGCATCAGCATCAAAATTGGAAATGGCAGCAGATTTCTCTGTTCCCCCTGCTTAAAATTCTTTTGGCTAAGTGAAATGAAGTTGTCTTTGATCACTAGTTTTAAAAATTGTGTTGGTAATAATCCATTTATCTGCAGCATATATGGAAGGGCCCCAGCATTCCATGACTTACTGTAAACATCTCTGGGGTTTCACTCTCAGTACCTGCATTTGATGCCACTCATCCCAAATAGGTAAAATACATCTCAGCAGGTTAAGAAAAGAATTTGAAAACATTTAAAAGCCATGTTGTGGTTTTTATTTAGATAAAATTAACTGGTATCTGTGGTTTTTTTGGTTGTGTGATATGAATAAAACATTTGTCTGTGTGGAGATGATTGTAACATAATATTCCTGTTGCTTCCAGTAGGGATTTGGGAAAGGAGTTGCTTTTATAAATTGTCCTACCCAGAGGTAAAAAAATATAAGTGTCTAGTAGGGAACAGAAATGAGTATTGTACATAATTTCTGGATTTTTTTTAAAACATTGTGTCAGACTTGCTAGTGGTACATTTGGGAGGAAGATCATATTTATTCAGAGTGATCCGTGATATATCTCCAGTGCACCTGGGTATAGAAAGGTCATGTATCAAACATATATATCGATGCATCAACTCACTAAAGGGAAGGGTTCTCTTTTTTCCTCTTTTTATTTGTTTTGAGCAGTGTTTTTCACCATTTGTAATTATTTCCCCCCTGCTACTTTGAAGTGCAATGAAGATGTTTATATTCAACAGAAAGAAAACATCCTTCCTTCTTCACCATGCAATGTAATAGCAGCTGAAGGGAAGGTAAAAAAGTGTAGTAAAAAATTGACAGGCATCACATGGCAACCCTGGTCCAAGAGGACAAAGCCTGACATTTGTAGTCATCATCAGATTAAATAGGGGACACCAAGTGTCAATACTGAATTCTGAGCAGGCCATTCTAGTGATGATGGGATGGTAAGGAAAAACTTTCTGAGTTTGCTGAGGTAATCTTATGCCCAGGAGCAGGAGGAATAAAAATTCTTATTACCTTGTTCTAAAGAGTTTATTTTAATGCGTAGCATTAATGCCCTGAATTCTAACAGGGATATCTAATCTGAGCCTGTGAGTGTTCTGAAAATGCATGTTCTGCTGGCTAGTCATACAAAATAGGAGAACAGTGGTTTGATTAATTTTCTTGTTTCAGGAAATGGTAAATAGATGTCTAGATGGTGATCTGAGTAACGTTGTGTGAAGCATTTCTACAGCCTTTATCTTGAAGGGCAAACTGGTCAGCATAGGTACCTTGTCTTATGATTGGATCTTGTTTTCCTAGACCCCAGTGGAAATTCACTGTTGCTCTGCTGGTGACTGGAAGTGTAACCCAATTGTGCTGTGTAAATTTCTCCTGGTTTTTTTAAATCCCTCTTTGTTAAGAACAAACTGTCTGCTTTGTGAACCAATCAGGAACTGGCAGTGAAACATCTGCCTTAAACATCTGCTGGCAGAGGAATATAACAAGTAGCTAACACTGTGTTAGGGCTGTGATGGCAAGGAAACATCTCCTTTGGGAACAGCAAAAGGAAGATATGTACTGATGCTCCCTTGCCATTGCAACTCTTGCTAGGACCTGATGTTAGATGTACACACACAGTCTCTTGGAGAATATCTATTTACTGTGTAGGAAAACTGGACAGGTGTTCATTAAAAATGTAACCCACGATTTGGCCATAAAATGCAGGGCATGGCTTCCCCAAGTGTTGCAGAGATATTTCCTGTGTGAACATTCTGGGCTGAGTTTGAAACACAGATATGTGATCAGGTTAATGGAGCAGCAAAGACATATTTGCAGCTGGAAGCACACAGCTAAATAATAATAATAAATCAGTAAGTAAATAAATAAAATTGAAGCAGCTCTCTTTTCTGAATGCAATTAAGGAGCTGCGTCCATTCAATCAGCGTATTTGCATTTGATGATATCCTGAGAAGTGGATGTAAATAATACTTTGAGAACATAGTTGACTCAAATGTCCCTTTGTAATGATGGGAAACATGTTTTGGAATGAATTTCAACTTAGCTCACTGAATCAGAATACCCAAGGAAGTGATTCTTTCCTTCAAGGCTCTTGAGTTACTTTGCACATATGAAAGTAGAAAATATATCCAGCCATTTGTCCTAAGCTTTATTCTTGACACTTCCCCTGCTTCAGGAAGATTTAATAACCTGTAAGAAAAGGGATTTGACTGAGTTTATTCCTATTATTGTTTTATTCAAGTGGTATCTCCCAAACTGCTGCTGCAGCAAGATTACTTTTGCTTCTTAAGGGAGAGATTAGGTCAATAATAAAACACTGGGATCTTTGAGCCTCCACTGTCTTTAAAAGTTTCCTATCCTGGAGATTTTTTTGTGGGATGTAAGTATAGTTTACAGCAGAATTCATAATGGATGCAAACTAATTTACCTTGGAAACCTGTTCCAAAACATTGTCATTGCTTCAAATAACATCCCTGCTGAGATGGTAGATGTGAGTGGAAGTTGGCAAAGGGAAAAGCAAGGAGGAGGAGACCCCCTGAGGCACTCCAGGAGAAACAATGATGTAACCTGTCACTGAATTATGCGAGGAACTGTTAGGCAACTTGCTATGGACCATGACAAATCATCCCTGGAGGACCCCACAGCATGAACAGAAGTAGCTGTGAAGGAACACCATGAAAGCCCAAAGCTGTTGCTGTCTGTGAGTCTGAGTGGCTTTGGGCATTTATCTTCCTGACCCTGTTAGATGAGGAAGACCTGGTGATTATTTGTCCTCTGGAGTAAGGCAAGAGCATAAGGATTTATTAGAGTAAACATGGATCTTGGAATAAATGGTGACAGCAAATCAGTCTCTGACTACTGAATCATCCTGTTCCTTTTGTAGGCCAACAGCAGAGATCTTTAAATTAGGTTAATTCCTGCTTGTACCCTTTCTCGTCCAAATTTAAACTGTATATTGGAGAATCTCCCTAACATGGTGAAAAAAAAAAAAATCACCTATTTCCTTTCAATGTCCATTAGTTGTTCTTTGTGACAGATTGAAGAATCATTTGGGGAGAGAAGGATCGAACTCTGGTGTCCTCCTGCCAATTCAAGATAGCGAGCTCTACCCAAAGAGTAGTGCCAGAACCGTAAGTTAGGACAGCCCTGTGGCATCCTCTTATCTTCTCACTGCCAGGCCAAACATCTCCTTTTGGCAGTGCTGGGCCCAAGCCCTCCCGTTCCAGCAGCTTTCTGGTGTCAGTGATAAACAGTCTGCTCGCAATGATGGGGCCTGGCATTCCTTCCCTACTGTTGCAGCAGTAGGCAATGCATCTCGTGCCCTGTGTGCCAGCACTGTGTGAGAACAGGAAAACCCTTTCCAAGGGGAACTTTTCCTTGATGCTTGGCTGATTAGGTAAAGCGACAGACCTGTAAGAGGCAGGAAGGGAGCTGCCAGCTCCTCAACTACCCTCATCTTTATCTACAAAAGACCTCCTGGCCTAGTTGAAGTCCTTATGTTACTTAGACAACAGTTTATAGTAGAGCAGCTCCTCTTCTTCTGGAGCTTTACACTTGGAACAAACTGAAAGAGAGGAGGTGTATTTGCAGAGGGTGGTTGGTAGAATATTTTTTGTCTTGTCTTTGTCATGGAAGCTTTCAACATTTTGGGTACAGTTGGTTTTGGATTTTTTTCTTTCAAGGCTTGCTTAACTCTTGGAGAGGTAGAGAGATGGTTTTCTCTATGTAAGAATGAAATGTGAAATTCCTGAGCAGCTCTGGAATCTTGGAATGAAACCCTGCAGTGAGGAGACGTGTTCTATTGGTGCACTGTCGCCCATGAGATCTGTTTTGAGTCTCAGCACCTTTTTCTTCTCTAAATGTTAAATGGGCTTTACTGGGGGATCCAGGAAGAGGAAGATGGCATAGCCACATGCCACAGGACAAATAAAGCTGTACAATAAATGATTGAGTGGATGTTAAGCACTAAGTAAGTCCTTTTAACTTTGTCAATGTCTTCTAGTGGTGAAATTATCTTAAACTTATACCAGCTGAATGGGAGCTTTGCTGTACCCTTTAGAGGTTGTACTCAGAAGGATTCACCAAAATGGATCATTTAGGGTCAACTTGAATACTGAGGAAGGAATGAATCTGTGGGTTTGGATGTAAACCACCATTCAGTTAATTCATCCTTAGCATCTGTGAACGATTTGATGCAGCATTTCTTTTGAGAGCAACCATGCTACAGAAGACATGAGAATCCCCCTCTCAGAAAAATGTGAGAAAACGGCCCCATCCTAATCTTTAATTGTTGGATGACTGGAATCATGAGGGTTTTTTTTCCTCTAAAGTGATTTTACTTTGAAATTCAGTGATTATGTTTTTGGCTGTTTGAAGACTTAATGCTCACCTCACCACCCCTCCCTGTCTGATGGTGTAAAACCCCGCTCTCTGACTTCTCCCAGGGGAGTCATATTCACCTGACTGAAGTGCTGGACTGAAACCACACTAAGCACTTTCAGGCCATTTCCCCACCTGTGAAATTAGTGTTTTACTACTGTTTACACACAATTGCAGTTACTGCCTTGCTGCTCGACAGCAGCTGGGGCTGATGGCAGGCCAGCTGCAGCCTGCCACAGCCACCGCTGGAGAGCCGGCGTGTGCAGCAGTGATATAAGATCCAGCCCTACAGTTCCCTAATTGCAGCTGGGATTTTGCAGCTGTGGAGTCACACCATGAGAAATACATTCAAAGCTGCAATTCAGTGAGCATGCTTTTCAGGCCAACAAATTTGCCTTGTGAGCTGGAGAGAAATGAGCTCTATGGACCTAATTTTTTTTTTTTTTTTATTCTTTTCCTGGTTGCAATCCCTTTTTTGCTGTCTGTCATTGGTAATTTTCAGTGCTCAGGAAAAGAGATAAGCATCCTTCATGGCATCCTTTGAGGACCACTAAGTAATTGCTTTTCAGGCTGTGAACAGCTTAAAAAAAACCTATGAATGTTTTGCTCTCTTTGAATCATCATTTTTCCCTTTTTCTCAAATGTTTACTGTGCAATCTTGGGCAAGTCATTAAACTGTTTTGTAGTTACTTTGCCCATCTATACAGTGATGGCAGTAATGCCTTAAAGAAGCTTTTTGGGCTTAATTTAATGATTATATAATTGTTTGAAATGTCCCAGTGTTAGTCTGAAAAGAGATGGCCCTATTGAAATGGAGATTTCACACTGAAAGTACATTCACTGCACTCTGAGGGAGGATAGGGATGCTTAATTTTTTTAAAGAGGGTAGATCTTTATTTTGGGCATTCAAAAATGGCAAAAAATATGACTGATTTGGTGTACTTTTTTCCCTCACTAGCAAATTTTTGTGATCAAACTCGCCAGCTGCTCAGAAAAATCAACTTTTTGGAAATCTATTTTTTTTTTCTGGTTGTAAATATTGTTATAGCTTAACAAAAATTACAACTATTAAGCATCGTACAGCACTATATAGCATTATTAATTACACAGTGTTATTGGAAAGAAGCTGGTCAAGAAGGGCAGAAGAGGGGTCAAAGTTTTAGCTAGATCCTATCTTGTAGGCAGCAAGTGACTTCCCTTGCTTATAAATATTCCAAAAATACAAGAGAAGCTAAAATAATTGGCAACCTTGTACAACCTTTATTCCACCTGATCAGAATGGCCTGCTTGAATTTGCACATTGATTTTTGTAGAGGATATTTCTGTGAGCTTATCTGTATTGACTAAATGTTATGCAGCTGAGTCTTTATTCTCTCTTGGGTCTGAGTGGTAGAATTAGCTCAAAGAACAAGGAATCCTGAAGAAATTAAAAAAGGAAAAACACTATTGGGTATAATCAGAATTATTCTAGAGACTTCGTTAGCCTTTTGTTGGTATTTTAAGCAAGCACCACTCTTCTTTCTCTTTCAACTCCATCTTGAAATTGAGAAAATTTTATTCCTCTGCTTTTTTAATGTGAATCTACTGAGAGAGACACTATAGTTACATCTGCATGGAAAACAATATCCTGAAGTTTCCTAGCAGTGACAGAATATTGTCTTCTTTGGTAAAGAGTTTTGAAAACCTCTTGGTTCCAAGCTGGATCTCAGCACTGTTTCTCCTTAGAGGCAAATGTGCTGCCCTGTAAGTGCAGTACTCAGTGCTGTCATCCACCTGTTGAGCCTAAATGTGTATTAACAGGTAAAATGTGTTCAGCTCTTCTACATAGATATGTAAAATGTTTTTCTCTATAAGGAGGTTAAAATGAGATGTCTTATGTAGACAGAGAAAACCTGTAGCCCTTGGTTGGTGGTTTCTATAAGGACAAAGAGCATGGGCCTGTTCTTTGATTGCTGTTTGGCTGTACTGAGTTGCATCAGCCAGGAGATATAAATTGCTTTTAGTGACATTGCATCAATTTTTATCCATGGGCCTTCTAAGAGGGAGAGCTATAGCTGTAGATTACCCTTCTCTGTGTCTTATTATAAGTGATATAGAGGTTGCATTACAGCTCTCTTCTCTTTTCCTTTTCTCCTTGTCTAAATAAGGGGCTCTGTCAGCCTGGTACTTTGTCATTTACTTTCCAATGAAATATTTCAATTTTTGATCAGGACCTGATATTCTTAACTCACTGAAAAAGGGCAGTGCCACTTATCTGAAAGATTTTTAAACATTTTGCTACCAAAATGGGAGGCTGATGGTCAATTTTCTTCATGGGTGTCATCAAGATTATCCACCAGTCCCCATATGTTCACATATACACAATTTGTACCCCTTTAAAAGATGATTCTTCTATTATGTTACATTAAAAACGAGTGTGTGGAGGGGTTGGCAGGGAAGAGCTAAGTGGAAAAAGCCCAAAATGTTTGGATAAAGCACTGTATCCTCCATTCTGGAATACTGCTGATATCTTCTGAAGCTTCAAGCTTCCTGATTCACATTAAGGAGAGAGTTAAAAATGAATGCTAAGGACCATAAATTAGTTGACCCAATCCAATTTTTTTTTTTTCAGGAAGCTAGTTAAGAATTTCCTGACTTTGGAAGATGCTGAGTGCTTGCAACTCTATTGAACTTCAATAGGCTGTGATGAATAGCTCCATATTTTGAAAAATCAGGTCATTTATTTCAGTATTCAAGTAACTTCACTTTACAAATCTGTTTCAAGAGGGAATTTTTTGATCGTACTAGTCCCCAATTAAAATTTGTCAATTGCTATGCAAAAGCAGCTTAGATTTTTTGCTCACATGAGTATATATGAACCACTTCCATGCATTTGTTCCTATCTAGTGCCCTAGTTTTTCTTTACTAGAAACTTCCAGCAAGACTTGGACTGTTAATGTGTTCAGCAAGGTACCCATTGCAAGTCTCTCAGCTCCCCTGAGATTGTGATAGCACCTCTCAGGAATTTTAAATCTTTCTGTGCATCCTGAATTCTCAGTGCCAGCTTTACTTAGCACTTAAATGAGCTCTCTTAAAACTTTGTCCAAGTCTTGCTAGGGTTTGTGAAGCTTTCTGGAGAATCTGATTTTTTTTTTTTCCCTCTGACAGGAATTCTGTCTGCTGCTGCTTGTAATATGTGTATATTTTAAATTTTTTTTTTCCTGACTGTTTTGCAGTGCTCTGCAAGCCCATCAGGTTTCTCTAGTGGATACTTTATTTTAATAAGTGTGTATTGAATGCTTCGTTTAACTTTACTGTTTTGAAGTGCCCAGAGACACCATGCTTGGATGAGCAGTTTTGTAAGTGCAATTTGTTGGGGTTTTTTTAGTATCAGAATTAGGATTCAGCTGAGGTTTGAAGGCTCACAGTGCATGTGCGTGGGGGAAAGTAAACAAATAAAGGAGAGTTTAGTGCATCTACACACATAACCCTGAACTGCCTTTCTTCTCTGTGGCTGCTCTGCTAGCTGCAGCTCACTCCCCCAAATGCCCTTCCAGCACTCTGCAGTGGCTGTTGCCTGATGTCTGAGGATGCACTGAAGGATCAGACTGATGCTAGCAGAGGGCTGAATTTGTTTTGCAGAGAATTCCAGATGCAGAGCTGTTATCTCTTTGTGTCTCCTCACCATTATCATTACTCAATAATTATTGCTTGCGTGCCTGCCCTGGTGAATGGATTCTTTATTGGTAACACTTTGTTGTTTGCAGGCTGGAGGTGTGGCCTTGGTAGCTGCCAGATTTCATACAGGGACAATTCAAATCCATCATTGGTCTGGAATTCCTAAAACACATTATTTCCTTTGGCTGGGCACTGGAGGAAACCAATCCTTCCTCTGCTCCTCTTTTCCTGAGACACTTACAGAAGGGGTGTAGTCGGAGAGATGGTAGACACATTTTTGAGCAGGAAGGTCCACAAAAGAGTGAGTGGTATTTGGTTTTTGATTCTTCTTTTTTTGTTTTTATTTAATTATTACCACTTAAAATTTTTTTTTCAGTAACTGCAAGGACTCATTAAACCACTTGCTATGCATCACTTTCTACCCATTGCAAGAAGTAGTCTCCAGTTATGGCAGTGATGGTATTTTTAGCTCTCTGCTCAAGTCCCTCAAAGCCTTAATGGTCTCCAGTAATACATGAGGGAATCAGGCACAGTGTTAGCCAAGAGTTCACAGCACTGGAGAGAAGTATTATGTGAGAGTAGAACATCAGCGAGGAAGATACAATATGCTGGCAAAGAAAGAATTCAAGGTCTGGTAAAATGGAAAATAACCACATCCTTCCAAAGGCAGGTGGAATGTATAACAAAAAAATAAAGAAGATGTTTTCATTAGGTTTTTTGAGGGGTTGAATTTTTGTTGTGGTATATGTTGTTGGTTGTTTTGGGGTTTTTTTTTCTGTTTTCGTAGAAGGGCTTGGGTTGGAAGGGACCGTAAAGATCATCTATTTCCAGCTTGTCTGTTTTAAAATGGAGCCTGGATTGCAAATGGGTCTGATAAATATTGTTCATCTGCACAGAGGGGAACATTTATTGCAAAGAAAGCAAATGGTGTTTTTATAGGAACTCCTGGGTCCTCAGTGAAATTCACAGGCAGAGTTAGAAATCCCATGTCACGAAGGAGAAATATAAAAAGCCTGGATTCATGTCTCTTTGTGGAGTAACCTGTGAGGAAATATTACTATATTGCAGAGAGATGATATTTGCTGTGCAAGTAGCCTGTGAGGTTAGTAGGGGTGAAGTCCCATAATGCTACAGCCCCCTATAGTGGGAATTTCCGGTGATGTTGAAGATATAGCTGTAATATCTTCATAATCATACTGAGCTTACAACAACTGGGAAAAAAGGTCGAGTGGAGATGGGAAAGAAAGGGGAAACCCTTCTAGGATGAGCAGCAAGCACAATCCAGTGTTATCTTCCTTAGCCAGCCCACTACTGCCTTGCGGAGGAAAGAGTTAGCAAGCTTTGCACTTGGGTTTGTGTTGTTTTGTAAGCTACAAATCAGCATGTTTCAGTTAATTCTGCTTTTTCAGAACTATAATTTACTAATGGAGGAATTATGTCAGCCTGTGGCCAATTCCACCATAAATCACAGCAGCCTCTTGTGCGTTGAAGTCCCCTTTTGTGCTCCTACACTGAAATGACCGACTTGGTGACACAGCAAACCCATCCTGTGCCAGATCTTTCTTAGAGAAGAAAAACAGCATCTTTTTTGACCAGTGGGGTTTAATACTGAAGGATTAATATGTGAGCCTGCTTAGCATTACAGGGGACAACCAACACTGCCTAATCTAGATCAGCCGTGTTTTAAACATTTTTTTTTTGGTAAAGTTTATTATTAACCTCTCTTCAGAAATCAACACAACAAGTTTGGCAAAACAACCTTTCAGCCTCCTACAGGGCCAAAAATATATGTGCTCAAAAGCATCTTATTTTGGAGCACCACCACCTCATTGTCATGCAGGTGTGGCTTGCAGAGACTTATCCCTGCTGCCTGTTTTTATTGAAGATGGCTGAGGTGATGGAGAACGGGACATACTGCACCTCAGCTGGGGAGGAGTGGCTTCAGTCTTCCTCACCTTCATCTCTCTGAGGTCTTCTTGGCTTCTTTCTCTTTTTACCTTTTTTCTTCCTTCCTTGCCAGCTGACAGGTCACTGTCCTGCTTTGCTGTAAGGTGTCAGCTGCCTGAAACAAGCCTGATTCCCACACAGAGCTTTGCAGGTGCCAGGGTGCTACCTCCTGGACTACTTGGCTAAGGATGGGTTCTAGAAAAAACTGTTGGAGATCTGAAGTCACTGGAATACATTCTTTCTTACTACTTTTTTTCCTGGGCCTCCACAAAACCCTTGCTTGTGATTATCACTTATTCTATGATGCCACGCTTTGCCCTTCTGCATTGTTTGTTTTGGTTTAAATTTTAGAACAATCATCTGCAAACTGCAATTCTTAGTGCTCGTTTATATGCAGAGATTGCACTGATTTAACTAACAGATTTTTAAATCTCCTCAGTTAATTCAGTGCAACCCATATGTAAGCAATTAGCTTAAGTCAGTTAAGAATCCTCTTCAGCTCTGTGGATACAAGCCACATTTAAAATAAGAAAATCAGGATACAGGAATTAGAACCAGGCTAAAGGACATAAATTTAAAAGTAAAGTTTTAGTTAATGTGATGTGCTTTCATCAGCTGTCAGGTTCTATTCCTAGTTTTTCATTGATTTACTGCTCTGTTGCATGAGTGGCTTTACTTCTCAATATCCCTGCCTGCAAAATTAGGATTTGCTGACATCTCTTGTAGGAGGATATAAGTGGGGCTGTTTGGGAAAAATGTTTTTCAGGATTTTTTTGTTTATCCCCCCCCCCCCATGGAAAGCTTAAGCTTTTCTATGAATAATGGATAATCAAAACTGAAGCCAAATCTTCCCATTTAAAAACAGTACTTCTATTTGGAAGTGTCATCATGGTGCTGTCTGGGAGTTGTTTGGCTGCCCTTGCCCAGGCTCCTCCAGCCAAACTATAACTCCCATGTGCCATCATATTTCTGCATCTCACCGAGTTGCTGTCACGGAGTCTCGATGTTGCATTTAGGGGAAATGTGCCCCTCCTCAAGGAGATGCTCTGAAAGAGAGAACAGGTGCCCGAGAAAACTTAAATTCATGTTTTCTGAGACATCTCTCTTAACCAGTTCTGATGTTTTGGATAGTACAATTTGAGGTTTTTACAAAAAAGTTCAGAGTTTTGATGGGAACAGGTGTTGGATTGGTGAGGAAAAGTCAACATTTTCTGCAAAAAGTCGATACTTGTTATAAGAGCTGAAAATTGACATTTCCACCCAAAAGCAATGGCTAAGAATGCTGTTCTAAGCCTTTTTTAAACGAATGATATATAAAGTATTTGAAGCTCCTCAGAAGAGACTCTTGAGATGACCCCATGTCATGGGCAAGGACCCAGTTTTTATTTGCTCTCTGAATCCTTATTTGCACCCTCATAAAATACCTCAAAACTTTTATTACTTGAATTTTTCTCGTAGATGACAGTGCAAAGTGTAGGCAGCCGCAGGTGAATGAATGATCTGGTATTTAATGGTTACTGTTATTACAAACAGAAGAAATAGAAATGAGCTGGGCATCCTTTGGTGTGGAACTGGGAGGGAGGGTGGCCCGTCCCTGACAACGCTGTTTGCTCACCTTTTCAGCAGATCAGGTGAACTCCTTGTCTTATTTGATTATGACATTGGCAGCATTAGCTGGGGCGAGGCAGATCTCGTTCTGCATCTCCAAGTGATTTGTGACCAAGTGTGACTTAATGAAATGTGTCCACAGAGAGAAAAGGAGCCCTTCTATCAGAGGCAGCTGAGCAAGGATAGAGATATGGTACATGCACGGAACAGGAAGAGCACAGATTGCATCATTTATCTTGGGAAGCAAGGAATTGTCCATTGCGACAAAATCAGTCGGATGCAGCGAGTGAAACGCTGAAGGCTCATTACGCTAATTAGTATCAGTGCTCAGCTGTAGGGAGGCAAGAAAAAACTGGCAGAGTGATACTTCAGGATAGCGTTTGCCCAAGAGGAAGCATTGTGCATCATGGATTCATCAGTCAGTGCTGGGAGGGGAGGGTGGTGCAGCAGCCACGGGCTGAAATGAGGCAGGTCCTTTCAGGGGCACCCTTGAATTGGTTGGCACCCGGGTAGCACAAGTGTCACTCAGGACATGGGTCTGGCACTGTGTGTGTGTGTAAGGTGCCATAAAAAAAAGAGAAGGAAACAGTAAAAAAATTCCTCTTGAAGGCCTGGTGGTAAAATAAATAGGCAGCATTTCACAGTGCGATTGATAAAACATCATTGTTTGGTACTTTATGGGGATCTCTTAGGAGGAGCTGGCTTTTTGGCCTTGTTTGTTATCATCTAGTTAAACAGTACCAGCCTGCCTTGGAGCTCCAGTGCTAACTGTGGTCTTTAATCTCGACAGAAACAGGTTTGGTAGTAAGATGTGGTGCTAATGAGGTTTGAGGACAATTAGCATTGCAGTAGGTCATGCATAAGAAAGGAGGGGAGTGTGATTGTGACTTAGGAGTGAAATACACGCTTGAAGAAAAGAGATATGGAACAGGGATTGTAGCTCCTGGACTCCCAGCTGTTTTGGTTACGTTGGGAAGGCAGACTGCTCTTGAGCCTGGTTCTATTATACACGTTTGAGCATTCATGTTGCAGTCAGAAGGAAAGAGATGGATGGGCAGGGAATTGTTAACTGCAGTAATGCTGATGAGAACTGTTTCACTGTAAAGCCTCCAAAATTTGCATTGTTTTGGTGATATTCCATTTCTGGAATAATCATTGGCACCACAGGGCCATACCAGGATGCAACGTAGCCATTATGGTTTCAGCTCATGGACTTGAACAAAGCCAGAGTCATAGACAGAAAATAATGGTTAGATTTCTGACACCCTCCATTAAAATACGAAGGAGGGCTTTGCTGCTGCAGCTGCTTCCTCACATCACCAAGCCTTGATCTCTGGAAAAATTTAAACTTAAAAGAAATAAAGGATTTTCTGTCCATTATTTTTTTTCCTCCTTGTTTCTCTGAGTTTTCTGAATGAGAGGACCAAAACACCTTAATACAAATATTTCAGCTTTCGTCCTAGGCTGCTGTTATTTATAAAGTCCAGCATGCTGTGTCTGGTTGAAGCTGCCTCATGCTGCTCAGTGGCGTCCTGATGTTTACTTGTGCCTGCTGCCTTTTATACAGATACTCTCCTCTTACACTGGTACTGCTGTCTGCTTTTAAGATGCACAGTGAATGGTGATGCTTCTGTCTACATATCAAACATGATGCATCCCTTTAGATTTTATATTTCCCTGTGCCCCAGGTGCTGTTATTATCAGTCCTGACATCATTCATTCAATATGATGGCTCCTGTCTTTCCTTTTATCTTTTATGGACAGGAGACTGGGAAACATTTTATCTTCCAAGCACAGCAACATATTTTCTTTAAAAAGTGACTTTTCTCTCCATTTCACTCTTTCTTGTCTAATATCTTGTGTATTATTCTTATCCCCAATCTCTTTACTATGCAACCCTGTTCAGTTTTGTTTTTCCAGTGTTTCTGTGTTTCTCATCCCCTGCCATTTTTGTACCTTTGTGGGACACAGGCTCACTGCAGTCAACTGAAAGGTTCCATTGAACTTATAAAGCCTCATGTTAGGTCCAGGTAGGATGTCTCCATCCATACACATGGCTTGTGCAGAGTTTTGTGTAGCATCTGAGTCTACTTTGCCCTCAAAGACAGGGATGTCCTGGCTATATAAAAGTAGAGGAGGCAGGACAACAACAAACAGATCAGATTTGTGAACAAGAGAAACACAGTTTAATTATTTTGGATATCTTTGGGTAGTGCACTTGGGTTGAAGATACGTAACAGTTAGCAGAATTACAGGTACTTCATATAGAGACACGGAAGTGGGGGTTTTTAAATTGGAATTCTGTCTGGCAATTGTTTTTGTAAGCTCCCTCTTGTCCCATCCAAGGTGGCATGTAGTCTTGCTAGTGCTGCAAAGGAGAAAAGACATGTAATGCATTTTAAGGAAATATAATAGCTTGGAAATGTGTTTTAAGAAATGCCTTTGATTTGCGTAGTGAATTTCATTAAATCTTGCCAAACATTCAAAGCCAGTCTCAGGGCTCCAGTCCCCTTATTTGCTATCAGCACTTGAAATCATCTTAATATTTTACCTTCACCCTTGGCTGCAGAGCATAACGGGCAAAACCATTATCTATGCATGTCATCACTATCAGGAAAGAGAGAGAAGAAATGAAGGGATAAGGAGAAACAGGACTGGCAGGGAACAGTCATGTTCAAAAGTAAACAGATTTTAGCAGTATGAAGGAAGGACAAAGCAGGGTGGGAAAAATGAGCCTCTTATAACTAAATTTATGTTCTGCATCTCCTTAAGAGCTGTGGATACAGCCAAGCTGAGAGCTAATATTTAAAGGTTTAAATGAACAGGAATGTTAATCTTTGAAGGGACAAAGCTGAATTTTGTCTCCTAGCTCTTGCCTTTATGCAGAGATGTTACCTTCTTTCCATGCAGTTTTTAAGAACTTTCAAATTACTGTTTTAGAGTTGGATTACACTTTTTAAACTATTGCTAAACACAGCAGCACCTGTGAACTGCAGAGCCGGGGATTGTCTTGTCAATAGTCACCTTTGAAAAAAGCCACAATTTGTGTCAGAGCAACAGAACTGGTATATTGTATTATGGACTTGATTAGGAGTTTTCCTTATGTGACAGATCATGGGATTTCTTTATAATTACTGAAAGGATAATGAAAATTTTTAGAAGCTTTTAGTTTAGTCTGAAAAATAAAAATTGAGTTTGGCCATGGTTTAATATTAGTCTCTGTATTTACTGAATCCTTTTAGAAGCAATTTTCAGCTGTTGTATTTCTACTCCCCTGCTTGTTCTACTCCCCTTTATGTTGGACTCTTCTGGTGTGTACTAAGGCATTTTAGCAGAGGGAAGTGTGGATGGTTTGAGTAGGCATAAACTAATGTCAATTCCCACAGGGAAGGGGGGTATAGCAGGTTTGGGGGGTGACCAGTGGCATTGTTGAAAACTATTTCTGTAGGTCTGAAACAACAAGGTTCTCTTCTGGTTTTTCTTCTTGATAGCAAATTAAAGCATGGGAATACAAGGCCAGCTATTATTCTTTCCTTCAGAATGAAAATTCTGTTGTTATTTTCAATTATTTTTGCTCCATGATACAGTTGTGATGGAGGAAGACACCACAGTCTTATGTCAAGGAAGCATTTGGGTTTTATTTTTTTTGCTGGTAACATTGGATAACGATGAGTTTCTTTATGCAATTCAGTGGCTTTCTCTGTGGCATTGTACCTATGGAAGGGAAACTGTGTAAGCACACAAATTCTTGGCAGAAATACAGCTGCTCATCCCAGCTGAGCAGCTGTTGTCCTGAAGATCAGGAGAGGAGAGCCTAAAGGTAACTTTATCTGAAGAGCCCTTAAGAAACACAACAGAAACTGTCATGTTTTCATGCAGAATTTTTGGCAGAAGCCTCCCAGCAGCATTTGCTGGCTTCCCAAGTGTTAGCTATTGCTGGTGTTTTCTGATTTGCTGAATGAGTAACATGGGAGCTATGGATTATGAGGAAATAAGGGAATTCAGATAACTGAAACTAGAGTGAACTTGGAATGGATCTTGTGGTGTTGCCAGAAACCCCAAGATGTCATTAAAGGCACTGTTTTTCTGCATTAAAGATGCATAAAATTTTCTTAGTGACTCTTACTATTTTTGTCTTCCATTTTTAACCAGTTCTCTATTACTCCCACCTCTTTTTTTTTTTTAAAAAAAAAATTCCTCCTTTTTGACCCTTTTTTGCGAGCATTAGGCAAGGCATGATAATGCCCAAGATGCCACGTGCAGCACACCCTAACCTCTGTCAATACAAAAGCAGAACCCATCTCTATGGGTGCATTTATATTTTAATTTGCTCTAGGAGGTTGGTGCAGCAAAGCTGGATGCAGCTCCATAGCTAGAAATTCATCCAATATTTAGGATATTTTAACTTTTTTGAAGAAGAAGAAGTATCCCAAGTTTACAGTGCCACCGGAAGCATTCTAGTGGGTAATTCGGAGATGATGAGGACCTACCACAATATCTCATATGCTGGAGGGTTGATTCCTGAATTTTATCACCACACCGTGGTTTGAAAATTATCAACCAAATTACAGCAAATCCTTTGAAGAGCACAAGGCTCTGATCTACATAGTCACTAACAAGGGAGATTAGTTGAATTTTTCAAAATTGCACTGTGCTGTACTGCTCCACATGGTCAAATATCTTGCACAATCTTCCTCTGATCACTGAGTCAGTAACAGAATATGTTGTAACTAACTAAGGGAAACGTTTCCTCAGTGCAAATCTTGGATCCTTACTTAGCTTTTTATCCAACCTTTGCAGTGAAGCTGGGTAATTGTTCTACATAATGCTCTAGCGGGCACCATGATCTCCGTGATGGGCTTTAGATAGAGACATTTCCTGTGAGTAGAGAAGCTTAAATGAGACACCCAGCTCATCTCATTTAAGTATATTCATATTTCAGACTGGTCAATGAGGTTTGAGCGCCTGTCTTCAATTAGAATGAGTAGAAGTTGTACGTGCTTGTTTGCTCTGGGGGTTTTGAGAAGCCTGTGCTCTGTGCAAGCTGCGTGAATTTCGTAGCATGGAACTTAGAACATTTCTGAAGACTTTTTTTCTACATGGTCTTTTGATTTGTGCCTGCTTAGGTAAATGAAAATCTACATTTATGTGCAGGACTGCAATTATGTGAACCTTAGAAGGAAAGGAAATTGTAAAATCCTTATCCTATAATCACCTGTGAAATATAATATGGATTATTGGTTCATTCCAGCCCAGTGTTACAATAAAACCATTATATCTGTGTTCTATGGACATTCCCTGTCCTCGTGCCAGGGCTTGCCAGGATTGGAAACGCTTTGGAATCAGCTGTTGTTTTGCCAGTTTGTGATGTGTTGCTTTCTGATTTCAGCCACCGTTGTTCGCTGAGCGGGGATGATCTCAACAGGCAGTGGCTCACACCCAGTTCCCAGCTGCACCCAACAATTTACCACACCAAAGGTCTCCTCTATTACCTGCGCAGCATTGGCCGGGCTCCTCTGGTGAGTCTGTTCCAGGTTCTTTTTGTGGGATTCCGTGAATGGATTGATTATTGTACTTGTGTGAACAGTCTTGTTACAGAGCTGGAGTGATTTGGGAGCATCACGTGCTGTTACACTTTCATCTTATGGAATTGTTTTGAAAGCCTTGAATATTTATCACTTCTTGAATCTTCCAACCAGCAACTCCAAATTTCAGAATCTCTGTATACCTGGAATAAAGATGAGAAAATGAATTCCTTAAAGCTCTTTATACCCTCAAAGTACTCCAACTAAGCTAAATATTATGAGTAGGTTTTTGCTATCTTCATGGAAGCGTTAGGAGAAATTCCAGAAAGATTTAGTCTAAATGGGCTATGCTGAAGCCCATGCAATCACAAAAACAGAGGAAGGAGCCCTCAAAGTGTGTGAACTTCCATGCTGCTTTGGTAACGGGAAGAAAAGGACTGGGTTTTGGGGCTACCATAAATTCATGAGATGGTCTCATCTCAACGCTGCAACTGGGACAGGGCTGGGATCCATCCCAGCTGCTCAGTTACCCAGCAGAAGGAAAAGATAGTTCTGAGACCTCAGGAGGAAAACCACAAGGAGCTTCAAATGGTGACAATCAGATGTGGATACACGGACTGGCAGGTTTGTTGGTGGTAGCTACAGCAGGCAGGAAATGTCCAAGTGCACCAGAATCCCTCTGGGTTTGGTGAGAAAAGCCCCAGACAAGGTGAAAATGTCTGTGAGCTTCTCTAAGAGAATTCGTGCAGTGATTTGGTTTTTGTCTAAGCTGACAGCCCTGAAATTTATCTCTGTAGGCTGAGGAATATTGTGGAAACTCAGCTGAGAGTTGCAAATTGAGTCACCAACATTTTCCTTTGGTTCAGAGCAATGTAGAATGAGTCTTGTTTTACCCTGTAATTTGCTGTCTGGCCTCTTTTAATACACGACCCTCCTTGTCATATTCAGGTGCATAAAGTCGAATACTCGGTACAAGTTTTCATCATTGTTGAGTGAAGGGAGGCTATTGATCCTACCATCTCCCTCACTCACAGACTGCATGTCAGACTTCATAAACTGATTTTTCTTTGCCTTTGAAGAGCACATTGATTTTAGTTTATACATTCTCAAAAATGCCTTTTCCCTCCTTCAGAAGAGAGCTTGGAGGGGAGGGGAGTTTTGGTTTTTTTTGTTGGGTTTCCTTTTAACATCTAAGATCTCATGGAGCCAAGTTCACTGATAGCCAAATGATTTCTGTGAACTGATTTGGTTTAACTTATCCCAGGGATGTGCAAACACTTTCTTTAAAGCAATGAAAACCTGCTTGAAGGAGAAAAGCGAAGAACTTTAGCAGCCCTTCAAACCAAAGCCCACTTCAATGGTTTAGTTAACCAGAAAACAGCCTGTTAAATGGTGGAGGGTTTTGCTTCCCTTTTTGGCTGTGGGAACCCTAATGAGACCAAGGGACTGGATGCACTGGGACATTGCAGAGAGTCTCATCTCTAGTGAAGAGCAGGATGCCCTGAAAGGGGAAAGAACTTCCAATGGACCAGAAAGCTCTGAGCAGAGTTTGCTACCTCTCAAAGGCATTATATCAAGCTTGGAAACAAGCATGGCCTGCAAGGATGTAGTCATTGAGAGGAAAAAAACCCCTGAAATGTCAAAACTGGCATTTAATGTCCTGTCACAATGTTATTAAGGGGGGAAAAAAAAGACTTTACGTGAAAAAGAAAAGAAATCTCAAAAAATTCTGTTTTCCAACAGATTTTCTTGCTTTCCACTTTATATGTAGCTTTTTCCTTTATTTTAAAAGGTACTTGGTTCTGTGACTCATAAGGAGGATTGTTTTTGAGCTAGAAGGCAGTCCTTACCTTTAGGATGATCAGTGCTAGCAAATAACTTTAAATAGATTAAAAAATTGTGCATATCTTTGAGTCATATCCCAGTGAGTGCAAGCTTGGGAGTCTGACTGGTTTGTGTGTCTCAGTGTCCCAGCCATATGGAAGGACAGGCTGGAGAAAAAGCACTGGGAGATGCCAAGTTTGCTCAGTGTTTGCCCAGACATATCCCAGGAAGAATTCTGTTTTGGGTGCTCAGACTCCAAGATATCTCTTAGCCTTGGCTGAATGGTGAGACATAAGCTACCCTGTCGTGTGAAAACCAGGCAGAAGGATGTACTATAGAGAATAATTGAGTGTAAACATTGGGAGTGACTGCAGTATCCAGTCAAATTAATTAAAATGTAGTGCTATGCAACTTGCAAATAGAATGAAAGTGTTTTCGGTGTCACTGACGCTTCTACTGTGGAAGCTGGTGACACTCAGTGAAAGATTCCACGGCCTGAACCAGCTGCCAAATTACAGAACCTGGCCTTGGTAATCATTTACCAGTCTCGTTCCAGACCTGTCACTAAGGACCTGTCTGCAGGTTCCTTGAGATGCAGAATTATAGACCTGCTACCGATCTGGCAGCCCCACTCTCTGATCATCCCTGTGTGGTTTCTTATAAATAATATTGACAAAATATTGTCTTTTGTGTGTTGCAATTCTGCAAATTGGCAGGTAATTGATACCCAATTGAGCTGAGTTCTCTGCCTTGAAATAAGACAAAAGCTGTAAAATCCTCTTTGATATTCATAGAAACACATTCTAGGTGGTAGCTGTGGTTAACCTAAGCTATGACTGCATATTGCTGATGGCTTAGATGAAACACTAGCTGGAAAAATGTCTGTCATTAAGAGAATTAATAAATGCAGCTCTTTAGAAGGAGGCGTTCCAGGATAATTGTATGTGGATCAGGGTAGGTGGCTGTTCACATGCCTCAGACGTGGAACCTGCAGGCCCCCAGCCCCACAGAAAGATCTGGAGGTGAGTGGTGGTGTGGGAAGGGAAGCTGACAGGACAGAAAACAAAGGAAGCAGCAGCATGCAAATTATGGGATGTGTATAATTGTCCATCTCACTGGTTATTATGTGTGCCTCAGCGTCTCCAGTATGGCACTGTCAGAGGAGCTGGGAGAATGTACGTGCTCAGTTCCCAGATAAATAAACTCCCTGACGTGCTGCAGCTAAACTTAGTCACTGTGGAGCTGGTAAATAAGCAAACTAGGGTAAGTCTTGCCCTAACAGTTGGTGGAAGAAGCTCATGTTCTCCATCTGTTTCTCCTCTCTCGTGTGTGTATTTAGGTAAGGATATGGGTGGGAGTGTTGATCTGCAGGAGGGTAGGAAGGCTCTGCAGAGGGACCTGGACAGGCTGGATCCCTGAGCTGGCAGTGAGTGGATGTCAGCCTCTTCTCCCAAGCAACAATTGACAGGACAAAAGGAAATGGCCTCAAGTTGTGCCAGCAAAGGTTTAGATTGGATATGAGGAAGAAATTTCTTCTCTGAAGGGTTATGAAGCATTGGCACAGGCTGCGCAGAGAAGTGGGGGAGTTGCCATCCTTGGAGGTATTTAAAAGATTTGCAGTTGTGGCAGTTGGGGACAGGGTTTAGTGGTGGCAGTGCTGGGTTAATGGTTGGACCTCATGATTTTAGAGACATTTTCCAACCCAAATGATTATATGACACTATTTTTTGCACCTCATGTTTCTCCTCCATCTCTACATGGACCCATATTTTTTCTTCTCCCCCTTCCTATTCATTTGCCTCAAACATAAGTCCTGGGAAACTGTTTCAATGAAATCTTGGAGCTCCTTTCTACTCAATAGTGAATGCTGGTTTAAAATGAAATAATTCCTTCTCTTTAGGGATTCCTATATTTTAATTGACAGGTTCCAGAACAGTCCTGATTAAGACATGGAGAATATATGTAACAGCCGTGTGTACATTGACTTCATATCTCAGAGGGCACTGAGATTGATTGTTCTTTAAGACTTGGGTCAATATTTACCTCTTGGGTCATTAAATTGTGATTTTCATTTCCATGGGAATCAATATCTGCCTATAAAGGCAATCAAAACTTCCGCTAAAACTGGGAATGTGCCTTGTGCCTGGTTTATATGACAGCTGACACGAGAGATGGATTGGATAGATAGGTAGATTAGTGTGGAATTAGATTATTTGCCTTGAATATGGGTCATTTTCTGTGCTTGACTTGCAGGAATTCATGCAAAGATCTGACAATACAATTGCACAATTATATTTTCCTGAAAATTATGTAGCATGGGTTTTTAATTTAAAGATGACAAAGCAATGATTAATCGCTTGGGAAGGCATAGATTTCAAATCGCATGAGGATAAAGCTGGAATTAGGAGTTTAAAAGCAGAAAAAGCCTGACAAATTGTTCCATTGTGGTATCAGGAGTTCCCATGAACCCTTAGGTCCCTGAGTTGCCATGGATTCTTGCACAGGTGTCATGTTTATTTCTGCTGCAGACAGAAGTGCACTAGGCTTGACTCTGGACCCCTGAGATCATGTCAGATCAAATAAATAAACCAAGATACAACTGACTAATGAAGTCTGACACAGGTCAAAGGCATGGCCCAGACTCTAAGTTTCTCCAAAGAGACCTGAAAAAAAAATATTAACACCTCCCTGACATAGTCTAATAGTGCTTATTATGAAGAACCAAGAAACCTTTCCAATGTTCAAGATTTTGCCTTGTTTTTTCCTCTCTGTAGGTGTTCTGTGACTTCCATGGGCACTCCCAGAAAAAGAATGTGTTTCTCTATGGCTGCAGCATTAAGGAGACCTTGTGGCAAGCAGGCTGCATGGTTGACACAGCAGTTGTCGCAGAAGATGTTGGCTACAGGGTAGGTCCACTTGGTTCCTTCCTTAATTCCCAGTCTGTATGTCCTTTTATATTTAAAATATTTAAGATTAGGTCACCTCAGAAATTTTGGCGATAGGATGCAAGCTTTCCTTGCTCCAGAGGAATAATGGTCCAGAGAGTTTAGAGTCACATGTAATATCTTCATGCACCAGATATAAGGGACCCATCTCCTGACGGTATATTTGCTATTTATTTCATTTTTGTAAAATGATGCGCTGTAACATTTGGCTGCGGGCTAATAGGACAGACATATTTTTGTGTGTTTTATAATTTCTAAATATACATACAATTTTGTCCTCGCCACCCTTCCCATTATACAAAAATAAATAGGAATTATGTAATGTTAACTGAGAAAATGATGGTGTTCCAGAGTCCTGCTCAATTGAATTTCTTCATCACAAAATGCTCCTGGTCCCACTGAAAACACAAGATAATTGAATGGATGCCAAACAAATCTAACATAGTGAAGCTATCTCTAGAGCAAGTGTTGGGTGTCATACCTAGGAATTTTTTTTTTTAATTAGTACAAATTCTAAATTCTATTTTATTTCTGCTTCATGGAAATTTCTTGTTCATCGAACTGTTCTTTGGATTTCCTGTCCATCTCTTCTTTTTTTGTGTCTGTTTAAATTATATTTTCCTATTAAATGAGCTTTTTCAGGAAAAAAATAATTTTATAAGCTCCAATTCTAGTCTTAAAAAATGTTAATTTCACAAAACATTAAATGCGGCCTTAAACTTATCATGGAGTTATAGCTTGGATCACTGAAACCTGAAAGAGGTTGAAAAGTCTTTGTCAGTTTATGCCTCTGTATAATTTTTGCCACTTCAGCATAAACACTCGCTATCCTTCCACGAGACTGTCGTGTTTTCAGCCCTCATCTTCTGGAGCTGCACACTGAAATTTCACTGGGGTTCTCCAGCATCGTCTGCGAGGGGTCCCTGGGCAAACACTGATTCCTGAGGAAAGCAGGGAGTTTCCGCACAGCCAGGGCATTTTTGGCTGTTTGAATTCTGGGGGCTTGAGAAGGCTGAGAAGGGCTCGCTGCTGCACAGACAGAATTCAAATGTTACTGTCAGCATTTGGAGCCTGACCTGAATCTGCAATGAAGAAAGGCTCCAAGGCTGTCCAAGAACACTCTGCAGTAGCCCATAAGGAAGGTTTTTACTGCTCAAATCCTTTCTTTTGCATGAAATGGGAGGTGGGTGCTTGCTGCAGGTCCAGACAATGGGTCACCCTCTCCCTGTTTAGGCTGGGGGAACTGGGTCTGTCGTGGAACTCATCTGCAGTTCCAGCCCTGCCTCAGACCTGCTGCCTTGCACTCTTTGCATGGGTTTCTTCCCTGCCTCCTCTAGGTAATGGGAATTAATCTGGCCTCCGTGATTGATTTTTCTCCCCAGGAACAGAAACCAAATACCTCAAGAAAATTATGGGTTTTGGAAGAGCCTTTGCCTCATACGTTATAGATTCAGCTGTAGCCCTTGGCAATGTACAGAGTCCTCCCTGCCTTTAATATTTGGTGGCCTTGGGTGACTTTCACAGCATTGGCATCGTAATCCCAACCTTTTGATAAACATTCCAGGCCCCTTTGACAGCAATCTCTGCAGGGACGTTAGGAAAGAAATATAATTCCATTCTTTTTGAATGGGATTGGAGGTTTATGGACAGAGTGCAGTGTAAGTGGAGCAGCTTCCTTTGCTCTCACACGTGATAAATCCAGATGTGTGAGAGACACGGATCACAGTCACACTGCTGCACTATCATAAAAACATCTTTTGAAGGGATGTGTTTGCACCCAAAATATACTATTGAAAGATAATTAATGAGAAGAATCAATAGAGAAGAAAGATCCATTAGTGTGAAATTCAGTGAATGCTGGTAAAATGAAAAGAATATTAAATTCGGGTTTGCTAATGCTTCTAAATGAATCCTGTGTACAGAGACGTTACTGTTACCTGCCAGTATTTTTATTTAATTAAAAATAAAAGATGGATTATGCATGTAATTTGAATTGCTTTAAAAAGCTAAATTGGATTAGGGTTCTGATTATTGTATTTGATGTGGTAAGTTTACAAAGTTTTGAGTGTGGGTTCAGATAAGGGCACACAGAGTTCACATACCGTTTAACTGGGTCTCATGGTTGTGCTGAGGTTTATAAACACCTGAGCTGTATGGTTCTGCTGCATGTTTTTTACTTCCTGCACAGTCAAAACTCAGGAGAACCTGGAAGCTGTGCATGAAGCTATATAATTTTGTAATCTCCGTGCAGCAAGTGGCAGGCTGAAGGCAGTGCAGAAATGTTGGATCCTTTGTCAAAGGCAGGAAGTGAATTGTCAAGGTTTCTCTGTTCAGTGTGCCCACAGGAAAGAGAGTGGTACAGTTCTCAGTAACACACTGGAGATCTTGGCTTAAGATCGAGGCTTGAGGTGGTCTCAGATTTAAAGTGAAGTTTTTTGCTTTGTTCCGGTTTTCTCTACCTCAGTTTTTTCATCTGAAAAATGGACCTTTTATGGAACTGGAGGAGACCAGTGATGACGGCAGCCAAAATATACTGAAAAATGAAATATGTATAAATGAAAGATGTGTACGGTTAAGTAGTTTGCAAGAGATACTGCAAAATAATTTAGACCAAATATGTATCACTCATATCGAGCATGTTTTAGGAAAAGACATTATTCAGTCACTTTCAAACCAAATATTCCCATACAGTGATGTGAAGTAAAGCCCGAAAGAACAGAACTACAATTCTTCAGAACTGGTGAAACTGGTGGTTACTGGAAAGTGAAATTAGCTGGTTTTCACTACCCAAACTGAATGAAATTCAAGGGTAAATGCCACTAGCAATATGTTGGAACTCCTTCTGTAGGATTCCGTTTGGTTCAGCTGTTTTAAGAAAACTGTCATAAAACAAATAATGAACGTTCTAATTTTACTTGGTCTCCCCTAGGTGGATCAAATGGTGTTTTGGCACATGTTGTGGCTGGTGTAGCAGCGCTGAAGTTCAGACACACACAGACATAACCCACATGCATGTGCATGTCTATTCACTGTATCCAACAGTCCAGTCTATTCATTAGCACTAGGTGTGCTCTATGTAGCTGTTATCTGTTTTTATAGAGTGTAAAAATAACACATTTAGCCCTCTGTAATGACTAAGTAATTGTTGCCTCTGCATTGATGGAATATTTGATACTTCAGGCGTGTTTATAGACTTTGTAGGGAAATATGATTTTGAGAGTAAGAAAATCACTCAGGGCTAAGATGTGATATTTGCTGGTTTCAGTATTATTTTTTATTGTGATTCTTTAAGTGAACTGTATAAAATACATTGTTTGGACTTGGAAGAGAATATTTTGGTTTGTTTCACAATGCAAGTTACTTAAATGCTGAGCTTTATTTTCACACAATTATGTGTGACCTTCTATGAGAAAACACATCCCCTTCCTCTGCTCTGTACCAGCTTCAGACAAAATTCCTCCCCTAACTCAAGCCCTTGTCAAACCATGGATTTATGGTGGGAGGAGATATAATATAACTGTAGAGGAGAGAACAGGGATGCCAGGTACTGAGCTGTGACTCTTGGCAGCTCAAGGGGAAGGTGTAGGTTGGTTGAAGCGGCTTGAGAACAAAACTCCGACTTCAGCAGTCCCAGACTATCGGGTGTGCAAGTGTTTGATTTTGAATGAGATATGTCAAGTCTATTGGAAAGTTTGCATTTTAGTGTTTGGAATGAAACAAAAGCTAGAATGTGAGGGTTTCACATGGGATGGACAAAACGCGCTGGTTGGAGCTCTCGGTAACTACCTATGGATACATTTGATTATGGACACGTTAAAACACAGGTCTCTCTGTATGTGTGTGTATGATGGCAACACGTGCACATCTGTGCCGTTCATTTTCTCGTAGACTCTTCCCAAAATCCTGGATAAAGTGGCCCCTGCATTTGTCATGAACAGCTGCAGCTTCCTGGTGGAGAAGTCCCGGGCATCAACGGCGCGGGTGGTGGTGTGGAAGGAAATGGGGGTGCTGAGGAGCTACACCATGGAAAGCACCTACTGCAGCTGCAGCCACGGACTCTACAGAGTGAGTAAATCCTTCAAAAAACCCTGTTCCACCCTCCTAATGCACATCTCGTGAGCTTGGATGGAGGAGATGGCCATTCCTGCTCTTTGTCTGCTCTCTACAGACCCATGTAGCCAGAGCTTCATTTCAGGGAAATCTCATTCTTTTTCCCCTCATTGTTTTACCTTCCATACCAGGAAAGTGGAGTCCCTCTCTGAGGTTTCATTCAGCAGGGAAATAAAAGGAAAGTCCTGTCTGCAGCCAAAAGCACTGAGCTGAAGAAAGGAATGTTTTAGGGATGATACAGGGCACTTTTCCTTACAAGGGCTTTCGCAGTCTTGTAATAAAAATTCTGGCAGGTCATATGGACATTGTTGAGCCTAATTCTAAGATAATTAACTGGAATACTCGTTGGTATAGGCTCACTGCCTGAGCATTCACCTGGCTAAATTTAAGGGCCTGCATTGAAAATCCTGCATTTAGGGTTGCCTGCTCCTGACAGGCAGAGGTAGCCAATCTAAGGCTACTTTTGACAGGTGTCAATAAATTTAAGCTATGTGATCTAGATCGTGAGACTGTGATCTAGATAGACCCAAATTCCACATCAAATGAAGTTGGTAGGAAGGGCTGTACCTGTACCAAATGCATCAGGCGTCAGTCTGGGAGAGCTCCTGGCAATTTTTAAGCATAAAGTCTGGTAATTGTATTTGAGTGATCATAATTCTCCATTCATTCAAATGATGAATTTTTTTTGCTTTTTCTTATTCCAAACCTGTTGCTTTCATTTGAAAGGCTTCTACATTCCACCTCATTTCTTCCACTAGGGAGCGATCCTTATCTGTACAACATTAATAAGCAGTTAAGGATCCTGAAAGACCCTTAAGGAAAGAGCCATTATTACAAATAACAATTAATTAATAAGACATTCAAATTATTATCTTTGTAAGCTCTATACTAATCCTTTTACCTCTCTGTAGAATGTAGCAGGAAGTATTCAGCTGCTGTTTTAACCATGCTCTCCTATACACACATCAGTTCCAGGACAGGAAAGGCAGAATTAAAAAACAGCAGACAGTTGAAATCGAGAGAGTGTAATGCCCAGGGCAATTATATCTAACACTCCCTACTCCTGAGAAGTGCTAATGGCTTTTTAATAGGCACCACAGGTCAAGACAGTGGGTTTGAATCTCTTTAGACAGTGGGGGAAAATCTACTTCGACTGAAATCAACGACAAAACTCCAAATGATCTCTGTGCAGGAGGATTTCACTGATTTCTTAGATAACCGCAGTAAGATCTAAAACCAGTGACACATCAGATTGTATCAATATCTAATGACTCCTTCTCCACCTGCATCTGTGGGGTCTTTAACCAAACTTGCTTCATTTGTGTCGTTAGATGCTTAAAATCGTAGGAAGAGAAATATCTTAAAATGCATGAAATTGTTTTCTGTGTTCTTTCTTGTCCTCTTTATTGTCACTGATCAGGGCCACAAGCAGCCACTAAGGAGAAGAACAAATTCACATATGAGGGCTCATGACTGGTGAGGGAGTCCAATGTTCCCTTCCTCTCAAGGAAGTCTGAAAGCTGTAAACCTGTTTTGAAATTTCCATTCTGAAAGCCCTGAAAAGCTGAATCTTAATTGGATCATTGTGTTATGTTTATGAGGTCACATATCCTTGTTTGGTTTTTTGAGTTTGGTGTTTTTGGTTTTTTTTTTTTTTTTTTTTTGTTTAGGGTTATGATTTATCTCAAAGGTGGAGGGTACATTAATATTCACATTAGGAAGAATTTCTTCACCATTTCTGTATCACAAGGATAATACAAACACTTTTTGCAGCTTCTGTGTTTCAGGATTTAAAGTATTCCCACTACTTTTTTCCCAGTGCACCAAGTACCCAACTTGTTAGTATCAGAATATAATTTTTTATGCTGATTATACTGGACCTGCACATAAATACATACAGTACCTCTTCCAGGAAATGGATACTTATAAGCTATTTCCTCTTCTTTTTAGTGGTCTTTAGGGTTGGTCCTATTTACTTGCTCTTACAAGTGGATTAGTAAGAGTGTGGGATAGACAGACTGAACTAAGATTTTGCTGCATAAATACCATTTAATCCCCAGCTTCCATCTATCATGCTGCTTCAAAGCTACTTCATCAGTATCTTGGAGCCCTGAAATCATTCTTGTAAACTTGAAATTAATCACATAAGAGGTCGTGTTTTTCTAGTGGCTTCAACCTGAGTTCTTCACTCTTGGACCCTGAAGTCGGATGTGTGTCTAAGCAACAGAATGACTTTAATGCTCAGGCAGGGGATGTCAACATCCTATACACTTAGAGCTTTCTGATATTTGGTTTAGAAGATTTGTTTAACTGTGGATCATTGAGTCAGTTTTTTAATTGCATATGACTGATCTCTCTGTAGGAATATATCCAGAATTTCCCCTGGACAAGCACATCCTTATGTTCTTGTTACTTTTACACCTTGAAGTACGGTACAAACAGCAGCTAGGATTTAAAATGTTTAATTAAATGCAGTAGAGGCTCCCAAGTCCAGCATCATTCAGTGAATCAGTGGTCAGACTTCTATTAGAGAGCAGCAGACCTGGTCTTTAGCTTTTTTCCAGCTTTCAAGTGATGAAAGGAATTCATTGAAGCAGCTGCTTTGCTGGCTGTGAGCACAGGTACAGCGCTTGGAGCTGCACAGAGGCATCTGATGGGGGTTGTGCAAAGGATTTAGGAAGAACAAGAAAGCTGTATAGAGGCTACAAGAGGTTAAAATATTAATTGCACAAAGCTGTTACGGGTACCCCATCTCACCACAGGTCAAGTGAGGGCTGAGGTGAACCAGAACTTAGCTTTCCTGACAGAAAAGCTCTGAGAGTTTTCCCCTCGAATGTGTGTCCCCTCTCTTGGACTGAAATTTTAAAATACTTTAGTGATGGAAAGAAAAGGCAGGAATTTGGTACTATTGATATGTAAATGAGAAGCAATGGTGACCCCAACTTCTTTTAAAAGTCATTTGATTTCAAATGGAGAGGAGGGTGAAAATGAAAGGAGAAAAGAGATGGTTTGTCTGACGAATCTCCCTGTCTGTGTGATCAATGGAAATGCAATAAGCCAACAACCCTTAAGGAAGCGAAACATAAAACTAAAGAAACTATTGATCTTATCTAAGGTTTTGTTCAACCTAGGAACAAGAAAAGAAGGCGGTAAAATATCTAAATTCTTTTTCATCTTGTCTGGATTGCCCAAATCAGTCTTAGAGGAGCCCTGTCTCCATGTGAAAGTTGCTAAAAACAAAGCAAAAAAATTCCACAGGGAGTTTTGCCTCCTGTTTCTGCCAGTTTACAACCCTGTAGTCAAACCAGAAAATATTAATAATAAAATAATAAACCCCTTATCATTTCTTTGCTCAAGTGATGACTGTCTGCATTGGTTCCTCATTGGAGTTTTTTCCCCTCCAGCTTAACTTGATTTCAATTGCTGCCTCCCTTTTGTGGGGTACAGAGCCCCCTTCTCATCTTTGGTTTTGAAAAGACTGAATGCAAGGCTGTGCCGTGAGGAGTTCTGAGCACAGGTACAGCCATGACCCTGGCAGAATTGCTGTTCTGTCATGTCACGCTCTTTCACCATTCTTCTTGATTCCTTGTTACCTCACCTGCTAATTAAGACCCTTCTCTAGCATATTCCACTGTGCTGTTGCATTCATTACTGCATCCATCATCCTCCAAGTTAATGCCTTTAGTGCCAGCGTGTACAGCTGAGTTCCAAACCATATGTCTTGGTAATACAACTAATCTAAGAAAATCGAGCTTCGTGCTCTGTGTGTACATGTTATGTTGGAAAAGCGGTTTCCTTGGCATGGTGTGCCTGATGGAGGAGATGGAGTACTAATGGAAATAGATTTTAGTTCTTTGCTTCAAACGGATTCTAAAGAACAAGGAGTAACAAATGAGTTTTAAAATTATTGCAGGTATCTTGACAGTGTCCTGTGAAGGAGATTTTAATGCTGGTATGGATCCCTCTTTGAAGAAAGCTTTTGGGAGGGCTGAGAAATAAGAGGTTTTGTTCCTGTCCATTTTAATTCTTCTAAATCAGAGGAATTGAATACTCCAAATTTTCTAATTGGACTTGATTAGAGGAAAAAGCCATCCCTTTGCAGAGACACTGGAGTTGGAGACCTCAGCACTGACCGGAGTGGTCATACAGTTCATAAGACTCTCTTGATATTAATTCAAAAAATCTTTGCTGAACAGAAGTGGTGAGAGTTAGTCTAATTAGAAGATCTAATATTATCCGTCCCCTTTAGCCCGACCAGCATGGGCTGACATATTTAGAATGAGTGATGAATCAGTGATTTGCCATGGAAGAGTGGCTGAACTAAAGCAATCTGCTAAGATGAAAGCCTTCCCTCTTTCTCATCCTTCAGAAGAAGCCTTCTCTGGTTTGATCTCCTTCTGCCCAGATGAGCCAAATTGTTCCCTGTGTATGATTGACCACTGAATTGCAGCAGTATCTTTTCGTAATTATCAGTACACAATTAAATATTTTCTTTATCTTCTGTACTTTTGAAGATTACTTACCAAATTTCTTTGAGGAATTTTTTATGTATGTTTTATTCATAAGCATTCTATTACAGTTAATAGTCAGAAATTGAGTTGTTTTGATGGAGTTTTCAGGTCACATGATGCTGCTTCTGTTCTCCAGTAAGATGTATATTGTTCTTGTAATTGGAAGTCTGGTGCAGAAACTTGCAAATAATTTTAATTTGGCCTCTTGCCAGTGTTCAGCCACCAACAAAAATGATTTCAGCAATATTCTTGCCATAAAGCATGTTTGATAACAGTTGTAGGCAGAAAAGGTAAAGAAATAGGGTATATTCTATGCTTTTTGGTGTACATTTCTGGAAAATGATTACATCGTCTTTGCAAGTCTGACAGACTTTTTGCCATTTCTGATTTCTTTTGTGCCGCAGAGCTTATACTTTTCCTGAGTATGAGTAAGTCTCAAAAGCATTCAAAAGCTTCTTTTTTAAAAAAAAAATCATCTTTAAAATGTGTGGTTTTTAGCTGACCCTTGGTGCTCTAGAGATCTCATTCTAAAGCAGATGCTGAGTATAAAAAAGAATGATTTTTCTTTCTGATAGGTCTGCTTCCAGTTCTGGTCCAAAGTGGCTCAAATTGGAAGCAGCTGTAATAGCAGGAAAAGTATAGAAAAAAATAGTTATCTAATATTAATCTAAGGACTGATGGTTCAAATTAAGGTGTTGTTTCTTCCCTTTCTCAAGTTGTTAGCCAAGGCAAAAGTTTGCACCCTATTTGCTTTATTTCCCTGCCTCTGTTGTTTCCGCCCACCCCTTGCCCTAATTGATTGGTGATTCATTTTGTAAGATATTCTAATTGTACCTTTTAGGATTGTGGGCCTCGCTTCACAGAGCTTTGTAGGGACTAATGGCATTTAGGAAGTGGGGGAAGAAGAGAGAAGGGGTGTCTGAGCAAACAAATCAGGAGATGGTGGGTGTTTCTCTTCTCTTGGAGATACTTAAATCTACAAGGTTCTTATATGAAGTTCTTATATGAAACTCTCATATTAACTGCAGGAGTATTTCCTCTTGTTAAGTGTTTTTTATTGGTTTGTTGGTTTCATTATTGGACAGGATGCTAACTAAGAAATCACACCCTTAACTGTGCTCCCATCTGTTTGAAGGTGTGTTGATTTTGGCTCTCTGTTTGGAAAAGCAAATTACAGAACATTATGGGGATTCTTTGGGCCTTATATCTACACAAAAACCAGAGTTTGTCTGCAGGACCACCACAGCAGACTTCATCCTTCCTGATGGGGAATAAGACAGTTGTATTAAGGCAGGTGTGACCAAAACCATATGAGATCTAAATACCATCTCTGTTTCCAAAAGTCATGGATGTTTTTGCTACCTGCTAATTTTTGTTGAAGGTGCTCAATGTTGCCATATGGGAGGGCTATTTATATGCATTTAAATTAGTCTGTAAAGTTTGCAAGAAAGTAATGCTGGTCTCCATACTCTGTTTTCCCATTTCCTGATCCATTCCAGAGCCATTTTAACCTTGCTGTTTTGGAAAAGTTCAGTCCTTGCGTGGGGTCATTTTTCTTATCATCACATCTGAAGATAGCTTATTTCTTATTTCTTTGTTTTTTTTCTTTTTTTTGGCAGGGGAGTTGGTTGGGGATTTGTAACCCTATACTGGGTTAAAACCCATTTTCTGTCATTAGTGTGACTGCATTAAAGTTTTTGCTGAGAGCGCTCAGCTCTTCTTTCCACTTTCGCCAAATGTTGGTGTTTTGTGAAAGACTCTGGAAAAGCCGTGGGCCCTCAGGCCAACAGGCAGAGTTTGCTGCTGTACACACAAAGAAATGTTTTCCCACCATGTCTGAATGATTCATTAACTCTTTCGAGGAGTCAGTACAGGGGTGGCTGCCTGCACTGATCCATCTGGTGAGGTGTCCCATGGATGCTGCCTTGAAAGAGATTTTGGAAAAAGTCCTTCTCAGCACCTGCTGCAGTGGGTTTCAGCTGTTGCTCAGGCCATCTGCTTTGCTGTTCCTGGGCTGCAAAACCTGAGTGTTGGGGGATGGAAGAGTGTTCCGCTGTGTTTGAACTCACACTGTTACTCAAAACAGGAGAGAAGGACCCTGGAGAAGAAGAGCACAGAGCTTTGTTTAGCCTCCCTGTCCCCAGAGCACCCAGGAAGCACTAAAACCCAATGCAAGAATTAGCAGGGGCACTGGGGAACAGTATTTATTCCTTCTCATTATTGATGGGTACCCAAGGAATGATATATTGGAATTAATTTCTTTCTGTGTGTATGACACAAGATGGTCACTGGTGCAAACTGGATCATGAATGAAGATACTGAATTAATTTTTCACATCTGATTTTAATTCTTTCTCCCGAGATGTTGAGCCAGCTGTATCCCTGACTTGCTATGACCTTGAGAAGATGTCCCATGCCATATGGTTAAATTACAGCACAATAAAACATGACAAGAGAGGTGAGATCATAATCGATTTGACTCTGCGAAGCTGGGAGGTATCCAGTCCTGTTGAGGTTCAGAGGACATGGCTGACATGTAGAATAGAAGAGCAGAGCTGTCATGTACCTCTCTATTGCCCCACCCTTTTCCACTGTCAGAGTTGTATTACCTCTGCTGTTTATCCCTTCTGCTTGGGACTCATCCTTGGAGAGCTTGTTCCAAGAAATCCTGAAAATCTCCTACATTCCTTTCACTTGCTTATGATGTTAAAGATGTGTGTCCTAGCTGGTAGTTGGCTTTTTGTTAAACCTCGGGTCACAGCAAGCTCCTTGGGCTGGGGAGTGGAAAACAGGCATCATCTTGAATAATGCTTGTCTTGAATGCTGGTCTTCCTTTAAATTTCTATTTTTCCCCAGTGCATTGTAAACAACGGATGTTTCTAGTTTGTTTATGGGATTTTTTTCCCCCTCATCTGCTTTTGCACTTCCCCAGATACTTGGTTTCAGGCCAGTCTTCCCATATTCCAAAGCTGTGCTCCAGAAAGGAGGTGATAGGTACTGACAGAGGCTATCAAACTGTTTCTCTACAAAGTGGATGAGCAACAAGACTGCAAAAATCAGAAATGCAAGTGTCCTGTCATATCCATCTTCCAGAATCTGAGAGAACAGGACTACATGGAAGAATCTCAGCTTTTTTGTCATTATCAATCCGGGCAGCCCAGGTGCTTGAAGCAAAAAAGCTATTTTGCTATTGTACTTGGGGTTGCATGGAGAAGAAATTGCATTTTGTGAGGGAACAAGACGTGAATCAATGGTTCACCTCCATATTTTCACTCTGCTGACAAGTGACTGCTATTGTGTCCCCATTTGAAAATGAACAAAACCAGTGTGCTTGTGTGGAGACATAAAAACAACAGTTGCTGTCACCTTGTGATTGAGGGAGTAGGTTTGTCCATGTGCTGCAAGGAGGAACAAGCTCTCCTAGTATTAAAATCACTGCTGTCATGCTCGGAAGTCAAACAGTCTTTTGTAGTGCCAGAAGGCTGAAAATACCTAGCAATTTATGGTCAGGCTAATCTCTGAATTGTATTTATTCAGTTTATGGGCATAGCTGAGGACCTGGTTTGACTTCAGATGTTAGAGCCTTAACTACATTCACAGTACAAATTATTAGAGCAAACAGAAAAAGTATAAAAGTAAAGCAAACTCGATGTTTAAAGATTATTTTTCATTTTCTATTTTAAATATTATTCTGGCAAATCAGACAACTGCAGTCACACACACACACACATAATTTTTCTGGTTGAAATGTTACTGTTTTATTTGAAGTCCACTAAGAAATCCTGAATGGCATGACCTTGAATGTCCATGGGATCTCAGTCTTCTAAAGAAAAAAACTCTTGGGAAGGGTAAGGAATAGAAAAGCAACATTCCTAATGAAAACTAACTGCAGCATTTCAATGGTGCCCGTTTAAATGCCCAAATATCATTGCACATCATCCTTTCAAGTTTTCTGGGGAATTACAGCAGCTAGCTTTTTGATTTCTGATGTCTCTCTTGCTTGTTAATCTGGCCCCGTGTGGATTTATTGTACAAATCTATTTGGCAGCTGAAAATTGCCCTTTGATGAAGCTCCTAGTCTAATCATGAACTCCTCAGGCATGGAAAATAAGAATGGGTAGGTGGAAAAGCACAGGCAAAAAGAGCCATGCTTGCCTTTGACTATGCATGGATTTTTAGAAGCATCTAAAGTTCAAAGTTTTTGATTACAGGATTTTCTGTAAAGATGAATTTCTTTCCTCTTAGGATCATAACATTTGCCATGCCGGATCAGATCATTGGTCCATATAATCAGGTATCCTGCCTCGTGCAGACACTGGTTCCTCACGGCTCTGAAGAAAACAAAACCTGCCTGTAAGGCAACTGATTCAATTACACTAAGACACGGAAAGGAAGTAATCCTACCAGCCTGACCTGCCTCTCCTCCGCTTCATGCACTACAACATGAGCCCTGATTATCATTTTCAAAACTTGGAATAATGAGCTGCACTCTCTGTGAATAATTATGTCGCTTTTTCATCCTCTTTTGTAATCTTTTATCAGACAGGGCTTCCTGCAGCAGTGAATTCTACTGGTTGATGCCCATAATTTGTATATGCTGTCTGTTATTAAGCATAAACTTTATTATAAAATCTAATCTTCCTTTTCCTGGTTTCTGTATCCTTGTAAAATGTGCTTCCCACAGTTGCAGTAGTTCCCCGTCTGTCAGCTCTGTACCCATGCTCACTGCCATCCTCATGTCTCTGTTTTATGTACTCTGCTATCCAGGTCCCCTGGTCTGGTCTCCCCTAAAATCACACTAGATGGTCTGTTCATTCTCTTCAGTCTCAAAATCTGCAGATACATCCTGCTTCCACCCAGCTCTTGTCTGTTTCGTTCATTTCCTTGTTTTGTTTCCAATCCAGATTTAATTTTTTTTTCAGGTGTGCTGAACTCTTTAAATGATTGTTACCTTTTCTCTGTTTTTCCTTCTACCACAAAAATGGTTTCCAATTGCCCAATATAGCAGATCTGATTATTGTTTCTCTACACTGAAAGTACTAAGTTCCTTCCTTACTGGCAGAGTGCTGACTTTTTTTTTTGCTTAAATCAGAACATGCGCCCTTGCCTGGTACTTTAAACATCATAAATAATACCTGTGTGTCTGCAAACTCTGCCATGTGGTGGGCTTGTCCTCAAGTACAGTCAGGTCTTTCAGCTAGAGAAGGTGGGTATTGCACGAGTCCACATCTGGAAATTCTGCTTGTACTGCAGCTCCTTGGGTATGATGAGAGGGTCCTGTGTAGCACAGCTCCACAGCCCCTCTGCCTTTCTGTAGTTCTGTCTCAAGTCTGGACTGAAGACTTGACAAGTATTCCAGAGCCCCAGCAAGAGCAAAGGGGGCTCCGTTCTCCTGCCCTGCTCTGCCATGTCCAGGTGCAGCCTGTCCTGGAGCAGTTCCTGGGAAGGGTATTAAGCACTGAAAACAGAATCTTAATAACAAATTCAACAAATTTGTCTGCTTAGGTGAGACTGTTAGTTCTTCTGGTTTGACCTCTTGTACATCATAAGCCTTTGGGCTTCATGCAGGCAGCTTTGTACAAAGCCTGTTAACTTGTGTTTGTGTAAACAGAAAAATACCCAGGCTGGATTTGAGAATATCACAGGGTTGGAAATCTATCTGGTCCCTTGGCATTTTCTAGGTGTCAGTAACTGTTAAATATTATTGCCTTATTCACATTTGAATTCATGTGCCTCATGTTTTAGCTGCATTTGTGTTTTCTCTGCTAGTTTAGAGAGACCTTTAGTAACTTACGAATTTGTTCTCTAGAAGGTACTTACACAATGCAACCTAAGTGACCTTTCAGTCTTTTTTGATAATTAATTAAACATGCTTAATTCTTTAATAGTTTGTCTATATCAGAACATGCAGGAAAGTGCCTCTGAATTAGCTAAAGGTGCAAGTGGAAATTCTTGTGCTAAACCACATTAAGCTACATGTCAACACTCTGAAGCAGAATTAAGGTGCCCTTAATTAAATTTGGCTTAACTCATTTCTAAAGTAAATTAAGCCAAACTAAATTGTAAACACTTTAGTTTTGAATACCAGAGCAGAAATATGTGCTTCTGTGTGTGATAAACTTGTAAAATGAGGGTACGCTTGTGCCAGATGAACTCTGAGACAGAAGTTGATAAACCTAGTTTGGGATGGAATTTGAAGTTTTATGGCTTATCTTTAGGTAAGACCCTGCATTGCATACTCCATATGGATGATGAAATAGAACCCCAGAAAACTGCTGTGATCTGCCTTGGGTGTGTTGTATTCTAATTTTTGTCTGAGGAATACATGTGCTGCCAGATGGTGGGAGATCTACAAGTGAAGATATGTGGTCTAGAAAGAGACATTTTGGCACAGCAAGCAACATGCAGAGATGCAGATATTGGGGACAATTCAGAAATCATTTGCATACTTGTCATAAGCAGGGAAGGCTCAGACCTGAGGAGGCTGAAGATAGTAGAAATAATAATAAAAAAATACGTTGGTTACTTATAGCCAAGAGAAGAGAGAGAATCTAGAGACATTCAGTGCTGATGATGTGTGATACTCTTCTCTATTGAGAATTAGAAGGATTTTTCTGAATGTCTTTTGCTGCAAAACAAGCAAGCACTGGGATATTTTCAACCAAGCAGTTGTCATAAATGAGCCTCACTTAGCAAAAGTGGACAGAGGAGTAAACACGAGTACGGCGTGACAGTGCTGGTCTGTCTAGACCAGGAGTATGAGATGCAAAGGCACGGTTGGGTGATGCATTTTGGGAACAGACAGCAGAGAAATACATGGAATGGTGTGTGATAGGATTCTTCAGGTCTGTTGATGAAAAGGAAAGGCAAAAATCTTGGTGATTTTACCGGAGAGTTTTTTAAAGGTGTAAATCAGAGGAGGAATGAAAGATAACTATTGGTTGCAGAAATTGCTATGAAGCAGAAGACCTTCTTTGGAGAAGTGAGCCATGTTCCAGTGCTCAGGGAGATCAAGTGGAGAGAGTCCCTTGCACTTTGGAGGAAAAGAACTAATCTTTCATGAAGTGGTAGGAGGCCAAACCCTGTGAAAACAAATGCAGTTCAAACTCAAACACCTTGCCATAAATAAACTGAACCAGGGCAGGAAAAACTGCAGATGCAATAATTTCTCAAATGTCTCCATACTACTGCTAAAGAGCAATGAGAAAGGCTAATTAAACCATCATCTCTGTTGATAAGGTGTAGCTTAACTGGCTGTACTGGAACCTGCTAGGAAAATCTTGGAATTTTACTTTTTGAATTTAAACATCTCCAGCTCGACTGGTCTGTTCCCTGCTTGGAGAGGACAGAAAGGGCAGTAGCATGTCTGGCTGGGATGAGGGGAATGGCAGTGTGCTACATCTTCATTTACTGATAATTCAGGTCTACATACTGCAGGTAGGATGGCAAAGTTTAGGAAATGATCCTGCCTGGCACACTGAATTAAGCTAGAAAATGGGATAAACTGCCTCAGAAGCACTTGTATTCCATACAGGAAAAGTAAATGTGTAGCCCTGGATTTCAGTTTGGGTGAGATCTACTTGAGATTTCATGTGGCAGCAGTAAATACTATTAAAGATTCTCAACATTAGAGATGACTAATTTGCAACACAAAAGAAGTAGTATCCACTGTAGCTCTATTTTGGACTACCTTGTAACAGGAAATGATGAATTAATCTTTGTTGTGGGAGTTTGTGGTTACCTAGACACCAGTGATCATGACCCAATTACATTAATGTGGGCAGGGGACAGTGTTCCTATTAACATGTTTTCTTGTATTTTTTTTCTGTTAATAAGGGTGATTTTTCAGAGCTGAAGAAATATTAGAGGTAAAGCAGACCACAAGAGAAAAAAAAAAAAAAAAGTATTATGAATAGAAATTGAGTCCTTTTCTAAAAAGGATTTTGCTACATATCCAAAAAGGCACAATTCTCTAATTAAGAATTGAGGACATGTTCAGTTGAAAATGATGCTGGTTTAGTAGCAAGAAGAAAGTAATAATTAGCGTAGAGGGCAGTGACTCATAATACTGATGAAAAATCTACATGATTGATTATAGTGGGACAGATTTCTGTTATTTCAGTCTCCGTTTCTTGTTTGTTAGCACTAATTGTTTACTAGTATTTCTGAATGTAATGAGTAAACAACAGTAGAGGTCATTCCCCTAAATGTGGCTCATGAAAACAATCTTGTGAAGAATAATAGCATGGATTTATTGTCACTGAACAAAGAAAATACAGAAAATAGACACCAGCCATTGTAATGCTGGAAATGGATATAAGAAGATAAAAAGTAAAAATTCATGGCAGTCAGTCCTTAGAACAGCAAGAAAATATTTGAGACCATCGCCAGAAAATAACTCCTGGAACGCTACTATAGAAATTATTATGTGGATAAGATTTTTAAAGAGACATATTTACGAAAGTAGTGCCTTTAATTTGTCAGAGGTATTTCTTTTCCTGCCCAAGTCTATGTTAGTCTTTTCAAAGATTATGGCCTGTTCTTGCCTGGATGTTTTCAATAATGATGACACTAAATGCTGATTATCTTTGCCCTTATCATTTCTTCCACTGGGATTTATTAGGTGACTGGACTAAGAGAAAAGGGGACAAACTCTTCCTTTTCAGGACCTTTTCTATCTGCCATGGATTGGCATCTATAAGAATTACTCAGTTTGTTCTGACCCAGAAATGGGAAACCTTCTACTCTGTTGACTGTGCACTTAGTCCTAGTCCAACATTTTTCTTTACGGGTTGGATTTAAAGAGACCAGAGTCTTACAAGGCTGATGCTAGGACTTACAGCTCTGAAGATGCTTTACCTCATTTTCTATTGTCATCATCATCTCCACAGTCAACACTTTCTCAGCACCTTTTGCCACAGAAGATAAAAATATTGATATGTAGTTGTGGAAAGCAGGTGTTGTCTTTGAAATCTTCTGATAGTTCAAGCCAATGTTCCCATTTTGCACTGGGGTGAAAACACAGGCTTGTTTTAAAATAACTTGGAGAAATTGGAAACAGCTGATCACAGAGCAGGTCATTACCCTCTTTTGGCTGAAGAAAACTCAGATCCCAGTCTGTCTGCTTCAAAGCAAGGATTTAGATTGCTAGAAGGTCTTTTGTTGAACTTGTCCCTTCTTCCCATGTAAGAGTTGTAATATTTTGTGTAAATAATGAGATGTTCCTTGAGCCAGAAAGAGAAAATTGCACAACTCAGTAGCAACTGTGCTCACCTAAAATAGAACAGCCCCCATCCCTCATAGGGAGGAAGGGAGCTCAGCTTGCAAGGATATCCTTCTTGTGGGGTCTGATCAAAAGCATCACTCAAGAGCTGAGCAGCTCTCCCTGAGAAAGGTCACCTGTACCCTGTCATACTCTCACAAAGAGGTTTTGTCTTAGACAAAGCATCTTTCTCAAAACATTTCTCATCAAATCTCTTCCTGTTTCCTACCTCCTCTTAGCTTTATGAATAAAGCAGAAAGTTTCCTTTGGGGGTGCTGGAAGTAATGACTGAATTCCAGAATGAAATTGAATCAGAGATTCATACAAAGCAGCAATGAAAAAGACGTCTTATAATGAGTTTGAGGAAGATACTGTAAATGAGTTTGGGGAAGAAGTACGACTATGTACTACCAGGGCTAAAAAAAACCCTAGAAATTTTGTCCAGTTTACAGCAGTTTAGTCCTGCTGGTGATCACTTATTTTATAAGACATAATTTAGAACAGATATATAGATTTTCTTTTGCCATGGATTCCATAAGGACAGTTTGCACATACTCATAGGTTGTTTTTTTTTTAAGTAGTCATTTGTTTAAAAGATACTGCTCAGCAGATTGTGCAGAGACTTGTTCTGGTTTGGAGGGGAAGCTGGGAGTTGATAAAATGATTTTATCTTGCAAGATAATTGAAAGTCGAGTGAGATTATTTGGTTTGAATTGCTATCTCTACATGAAAACAATGGGGTATGAATCTAGCCTTTCTGAAGGTGTTTACTTTAGCCCTCTTTTTTTTTTTTTTTTTTTTTTTTACATTACATTGTACTTTCAATTCTGTTTTTACTGCCTTTCTCATGTTTTTCTTTCTAGCCTTGAGGAGGAACAGGCTTGGATCTGTTATGTGAGTTAGGGAGAAGGGCTGCATGACCATGGCATGATGGCCCAGAGCATGCACGCCTCGCTGGCTGGCAGTGGTGGGGAAGAGGGGAGACAACCCTAGAACACAACACAAACAAACGAGCCTGAGTTACTCGGTGACTTGTTCACAACCTTCAGCTCTCCTGCTCCCAGGTGAATTGGCACCTGAATCAACCCTGCCACCTCTGCTACCAGACAGAACCATTCCACCAAAGATGAAAGCTGTGAATGTGCAGTAGGCAGCTGGACACCGATTTTGTAATGACCTTTTAAGAGCAACCCTTCTGTCTCTTCCAGTGAGGGAGAATGAAATAAAAGGGATCTGAAAGCGGAGCTCAGGCTGGCTTGGAAAGAGCCATAGAAAGGTCACTTTTCTGATCAAGCCAGTATGTTCAGTGATTGGAAGGGCTTCCAGGGGTTAGAGCATTGAAGCTTTTTCTGAGTCAGGAACAGCCCTGGTAACCACCACATACACAGAAATGACTTGAATTTCTTACCTGACTGATCAGCTCCATGTAGAGGTGTTGCACAGGCTGGGTACCTGCAGCAAGCCACCAAAACTGCTTCTGTGGTTTCACACATTTAGTTCTCACCAAATCCTTTGATTTTTGTACCCTGAAGTATGATTTGTGCTGGGGCCTGGTATTAAATGTCAGCTTTGAAAATAGGCTTTGTCAGGACTAATGCAAAATTCATTCTTGTGGTTAATTTAACGAGATAGATCGGCAGACATTGTACATTTATTAAACAACCATAATTATATTTATATTAATGTCAGTCTCTGCCCAGGAGAGACTCAGGCCTGGCATAATAGGATTTGTTTCTGATGCAGAATAGAGATCTCTGAATATAGATACAGTGATAAACTCAGGGCTTTGAGAATCAAGCCATGTTGTGGGCTGAGCTTGAGTGTCTCTGTGATATTCAGGTGCTGGTTCTGCAGGTGAGGCTGTGGGCTGTGACAGAGGTACATGGTTAGAGCTTGTGTCAGATTCTGGGAATACTGTCAGATTTTTGGTTATTCTGGATGCTGCAAAGTTGGTTGAAATCCATTGGTACAGGTATTGACTGCTTTCGGGTGCACTGCATGTGCATGTTCATTCTCTTTATGAGGTCAGCAAAGCATCCTGACTGTTCTAAAGGCAGCCTGCTGTGCCTGAAGTGTGTTTAGTTTCACGCTGCCTCCTCTCTAGGTTATGGTATCAAGTCATTTTGGTAAGATATTGATCATGTAGCACATTTTTATGTGGGTAAGGTCATTGCTTAGGCTTTGGAAACAGGTGAACAGGATTCTTTCTGAATTTTCCTATGTACAGTTATGTTATTTCTGGAAAATGCCCTGTGGTTATTTCCCTGTTCTGTTCTGCATTGATGTCCTGGGAATAAAGCAGGAGGTTTCTGGGACAGTGGCAGCTCTGCTCAGTTGGTTGCAGGAGGCAAGAACAACCTCGACTGGATTCAGCAGCATCTTCCTGCTTTTCATGCTGACACAGTGCCCACCTCCCCTCCTCTGCATACTGATGTCCTGCATCTTTAATCTGCTTGTCTGTCACTGCAAACAGGGGACAACAAACTTGACAGTGGTGGATTGAAGGATTAAATGGTTATTGATTCCCAGACCTCTCGCATTGCTAGAGGTGGGGGTCAGGAAGGGTGTGTGCCTGGGGACAGAGCATGCAGGTTTGCAGGGGTGGGTTAGCATGGGTGAGTGGCAGGATGTACATGATGATGATTTTCATGTGGATTTGCATTTTCTGGCTGTGTGCAAAGGAGAGATGGTGCTTGGAAGAAGCCGTGCACAAGGTTGTGTGTACGTGTGTGAGTGTACATTTATCTCTGCTTGTAGGCAGAATGTGAAACATAGGTAATTGGTATCAGCACTGCCTGAGTCTAACACAAAGATTGAACTTGATCTTGGAGGTCTTCCCCAGACTAAATGATTTTATGATTCTACTACATGAGTGCATGTATCTTGTGTGGACATGTGGAATGCACATGGATGCTCCCTGTGGGTCTGTACCGGGCAAGGTGCAACTAAAATTATGATGAACTCTGTGTCACTCTGCTGCCAGGTGACACTGTCACAATTGCTAGTGCAGGTAGGGTGGGAAGAAGGCAGAGGTACATAGCCTCAGCCTTCCTGTTAAATCTTTCTTGCCGTAGGACATATGGGAGTCTGTAGTAGCCTGTGAAAGGGAAAGGAAGCTCAATTCTAAAGGAAGACTGAAAAGAAAATGCACGCAGCAATGATGGAGTTCAGATTTCATTCATTCTGATATCTCTGTTCACAGGAAAAAAAAATCACATTTCCTTGGTGACCTTTTAATAAATGCAAAGCTGGGGGGGATTCTGTCTCTCAGATCCCTTGCCTTTGTAACTAATTGGGGCAGAGGTGTGCAGTGCACGGGGCTGCAGCGGCGCCACTGCCATTTTTGCATTTCTTGCTTGCCCGTGGGAGTCCTCAGGACAGCAGAGGAGACGAATGCCTTGTGAGGTTCTGTCCCATCCCTTTTTCCACCCAGGATTGGAGCAGAAGGGCGGGGCAGCCTCCCCACACTGTGCAGTCCTGTTCAGTGACACCTCATTCATGTGAGGGGTGCCAGGCTTGTGGAAAGCAAACCAGCACAGGCAGTGCCTGTCACAACTGCTGCTTTCAGCTTTACCTGCTGCTGGTAGGGCAAGGGAGAGCAGCTCATCCCTGGTAATGATTCCCCCTTTCTGCTCATACAGTGTTTATTTAAAGGTGGAAAGGAGCCTTCATATGTTCTTGACTCTCTTTACCGTTCTTTAGGGTCTTCTACAGCCTTTCAGGCATGTCTTTGTGAGTGCAAGCATTTTGGGAATTAAAATTACGGGGATGGATTTAGTGGCAGAGGAGTAGAGGACAAAGCAAGACCATTTCAGCTGGAGAAGGAGATGTGGAATTTAGATCCTACTGAAGTGCCCTCAGCCTGTTGATACAGAGATGCCCAGTATCCCATAGGTGTGTAAATGGTGACTGGTGCATGCCCTTGATCCTGATTACAAGGGCAGACCTTGCTATCAGGGTACTGAGATAACATTTTAGTGAATATGCTGGTGACTCAGTGTTGTCAACTGGTGTAGCATGAATGGGACGTTTTGTGAGTCCATTGCTAGAAAGGGGAAATCTTATTGGGATTTCTCATATATTTTTTGAAAAATCTTTTGTTACACTCTCTGGGAAAGAAAAAGCTTGGGTAGATTGATGAATTCACGTGAAAAGGTTCATAAAAGAGGGACAGCCTGAAGAGAGATCAAATTATTGTGGTACAGAGTTGGCTTATTATCTGTTCATACAGCCCAAGAATGAGAAGCACGTGGCTCTTCTAGGTGTGCTTGGAATACATAAGTACAGTCCAGATGGCATTTAAGGTCAGGCTGGCTTTGCTGGAGATCCTGACTGGTTGAAATAAGGGAATGTAAAATTCTGAGGAGAGGCTTATTTCATGAAGGCTGAATAACAGATATTTCAACCCCCAAGGTGCTTCATTAAATATCCCTCTCTTTCCAGTCAGTTCCACTGATTTCATTTGAGAGTGTACAGCTATGATAAACTGAATTAAATGTGAGCTCTCATAACTCCTCATCCAGAATCTAAACCTTAAAAGAGATTCCAAAAAGGCAGAATCAGTAATTGAAGGCCTTCTCCTTTAAGACAGCCAGAATGCTCCCAAGACAACCAGAAATGTTTTACCCATATTTCTGTGTCAATACTACTGAGGCTTGGCATAATCCCAAAATACATCTCATTTATGTATATGTTCTTGAATTTAAAAGGAAAAGAGAAAAAAAAATAAAAAGGAAAATAAATAAAGCCTTAAGAATTTTTTTCCTCCGTTGCCCATGGCACGTTTTTTTGGAAACAGCACAAAATTATTTGTTATGTATACAGAACTCAGTCTCTCTGTATAGGGATTGCAGAGAATTTGCTTTCACTTGGAGGGAAAATCAGTAGTAGGATACATGGAGAGAATAATTCCACGTGTAACCCATGTAATGTGCTGACGATTTGTCTGTGAGTGGGTGATTAGTCCTTGTGAATGGCTGTGCCCACAGTCCTTGCAAACCTGGTGCAAGAACACTTAGGGACTGAATAAAGTCTTTGTCTTCACTGATTGCTTGTAATCCTCATTGGGTTTCGGATGCACAGCAAGGTTAGTGGCACCGAGACACAGCACGAGTTTATTATGCATGACTGTAACCTGCATCATCCATTTCTTGCTGACAAATGTGCTGTCTCCCCACCCAGACAAAGAAGTGAAAAAGAACAGGTTATATTTTTCCTAAATCATTTGCCAATCATTTTTGATTTTTATTAGGAGTCTGAAAGAGTCGGGGTGATTGTACTGCTCAGAGTGGCTTTGTGGGAAAGGGCTTAATTTTTATGTTTCCGTTTAGTGAATTTTATTGTATTGCTTCTGAGCTCATTGATGAATAAATCCTAGTTACACTGAAGCAAATGCCTGGGAAACAGAAATACAAGTCTGTGTTACTCCTTTGTATGTATTGGGGGTGACAGGTATTGCTGAGTGTAATTAATTCACTTGCAAAGGACCAAGATCTGCATTATCGTGTTTTCCCATTTTAGCACTAATTACTAGAAATTATTAGCACGGTGTTAATAAATGAGTGAAGACTGTGTGCACAGTTTTCAAGAGAAATAGATACGGATCTCTGTGTGCTTCTATTTAGCTCCTGCCTGTACTTTCCTGACTCACAAGAGGTGAGTGTTTGTACTGGTGGAGTGTTTGTGTGCAGGGAATATGTGAGTGCAAACTTGTCTTGGTTGAAGACTCTGACTGAATGTGGGCATGTGTATGAGTGAACTAGTTCAAAACATTCTCTCACACCTCCAGGTACACCAATGTGCACTGATGTGTCTGTACATGGTGAACATGTTACTTTAATTGTGTAGTTATGGACGGGCGTGTTTGTTATGGTACCTGCATCTCGGAAACGTGTCCTTGGATATCAGTGCTTGTCAGTCTGAGACGGAGAACTTTCCATATGTGCCCTTTTCTCTCATTCATCCTCGCAGGTGTGTCCTCTATTAGTAGCAGTTGACAAAGCCCTTTGCTTTTTTGTTGTTTTGGGGTTTGGTGTTGGGGTTTTTTTCCAGAGAGATTGTGCATAAAGAGCTTGGCAGAAAGTGGTATTTTCTTGAAAGCCATGTCTAGCGCTTTCTTCCCACTGTCAGCCAATTACTTCCTTTAGTGTCTGAACATAAGACTTGCCAATAAAAGTCCCAAAATAGCTTCTCTCACTATTACTAATGTTTGCCAACAATAGCTAGGGAAGAGGAAAGGAAATCTATTTTTGTAGCTGGGTTCTAACGTGAGGTAACCCTGTAGGCTTTAATGAAAATTAATTTGGCGCCTAAAGCTAAAGGCTTATTTGTAGTGGAAATTTTTTTTGACCAAATTCAAATATAAAAGTTGAGAGGTGACAGGTGTTGGCTACTTATGGACCAGAAGGTGCCAGACAAGTGAGTGCAATGTAATGTAGTGAAGTTTGGCTGTGGTTTGGGATGTTGTAGCCTCTGAATGGAGGAGCGTGGAACAAAGCTGAGTGTGTGCCAGTCTGGGCTCCATCCACACTAGAGATCTTCTTGTCTGAGCTTTCTCCAGTGTCAGGAGTGAATGTGAAGGACTGTGTGTAGAGCTGAAGTGGAAGGGACAGGCAGGTTCAGCTCAGCTAGGGATAGACAGACATGCCAAGGGACCAAATTTTCTTGTCCAAGCTACAGCTTCTGCAATATCGTTCATCTGGAGTTGATACAGTTTGGAGCCGGTACTGAGAAAATATTTAAGTGCAGTGGTACTAATGGGAGAAATTGAGTTTATTCCAGATGTCTCTCCTTGCCAGCCAAGCCTGTGTCCCACTGCAGCTGAGCCTGTGAAAGATGGGCACATTCAACCCATAGCCCAGGACACTAAGCAGGTCCATGGTGATGAAGCAGAACCAGGTCAAGCCGGGAATGCAAACCAGTGAATCACAATCAGATGCAGTGGTGGTGACTGGGGTCAGCCTAGGGATGACTGGTGGATCTGCAGTGACAAGGAGGGTCCCAGATGAAGCCAGAAAGTCACTCTGTGGACAGGAGTTCAGACTGATGAAAAACAAATCCAGGCTCCCAGTCGCTGTGATAACATCTATTCTGATAGCAGCAGGCACCTTCCAATGCTGCATCCATCCTTGAGCGTCACCACTCTCTCCCCAGCTCACGTGGCTTTTTGGTCCCCTGGTTGGCTCTGAAAGCCTGTGATTGTTTATTATCTTCTTGAGCCTGTCCAGATTCCACCCCTGTCTGCCCCTGCTGTGTGGGACAGCCCCAGCTCTTTATCCTGCCTTGTATCCTGCCATCCAGCTGCACTTGTGGACTCCGGAGATCCTTTGTCAGAGTCACTGGTGCTCCAGGGATGTGACTGAAGACCTGCCTGCTGTCCTGGTCTCAGTAGTATCTGTCATTTTGACCAAGTTTCATGTATTGCTGTTTTTTTATTACAAAATATAAAGAATAAAAGTCCTTTTTAAACCAGGCTCTTTCCTGTGGTTTTGCAGTGGGGATTTTGAAACCTAATCTTTATTTCTTGTTAGACTCTGATTTTTTTTTTTTTTAAATAAAGTATGGCAGAATTCCAGATTAATACCTTCAAGCACTTTAGTTCCTAACCCTGAGGGGTGAAGTGTGAGAGGTAAAGAGAATATGGGCTCTCTCCCTGGCTCTGCCAATGCCCTTGACAGGGTGCCTTTGACTAGATTACTCCTCCTCTGATTCAGCAGCCCTGCTTGAAGCTCGAAGTGCTGCTCTCCTACCTCCCAGAGGGTATCCTGCGATTAATTGAGGGGTGTATCTAAATGGCTTTAGCATGCAGGCTGAAAGTCACCAGGGACAAAGCTGTTACTAGGGCAGGAATAAAGGTCAAGCCCTTGCTGACATGGTTGTCTCAATTAATTAATACACTAATCTCTATAACTCCTCTTCAGCAAATATAATTTGGCCTCAACCCTTATTTTGTTCATTTTACTGTGACTTAGCTTTGAGAGAACTAATGAAAAGACCTCGATGGAAAAATCCTGCTTTTTGCCATATACCTTTCCCTCGACTAGCCCTCTAACTTGTTCCCTCCTTGTTACCTTTTGCTCCTGTTTGTCTGAGGGCTTTGCAGGAAAATCCCTTGGCCAGCTAAATGTCTGTTCATTGCATACCAAAAGAGACTTATCCCTCAGTTCAGGTTTTGAGGAGTGATAGCTGATTGCTTCAATTACTAGGAAAACAGTGTGTGGAATTGATTGAAGGGGAGAGTTAACATTTGATTCTATTTTCCTGTGGATATTTCCTATGGGAAAGTGCAAGACCAGTTCTGGAAAACATTAGGAGGAAGTGTTTGTTCCCCAGCTTAAGGGCTGAGTCACCATCCGTGACTGCAGGAAGGAGGTATCAGTAGTTTGGATTCTATGACCACATAGCCCTGCGGCTCAGCATTTTGGGAGGGCTGTGTTTGAACACAGAGTCTGTCCAGGATCTATTAGGGATTGCTACCAGCATCAGAAGATGCAGCAGGGCTTGGAGAAGAGCAGAAGGCAGAGTGAGTGAATGTGTGTGGCGAAGCGCAGTGAACCGAACCATCCTTGGATGGGCAAGAAGGAATATTCCCTGCAGTGCTACCCCCTGGGAAATCAAAGAAATGAAGAAAATCTCTCCTTGTCTTCTGTTCAGCTCTTAGTTCTGGTTTGTGGTACTTTCCATTCCTTCGTGATTACACCCATGTCTCAGTCAGGTATTGTTTTCTGCTTGAGTAGGGAACATTCCCTAAAGCTGTTCTGAGTGCATAATACTCTTGTTCTCTTTCTTAGGCCAGTTTTAGACTGAATTTTGGCAGATTACACAAGTGTGGAATGTTTACTGTCCTGTCTTACATCGTGATTTATCCTGTATCATTTCTTTTTCCTTTAACAGATCCTTAGGACTGTCAGTCTAATATGCATCAGAGGTTGAAATGTATTACCATAGTGCAGTGCATTGTGGGTAATCCCATGCAAATTGGTCTGTGGAAAGTCATGCTAAATTATGTTCTTGGGAAAAAAAAGGCAGAAAAACAAGGGCTTCTTTTTTATTATTTTTTTCCCTTTTTTAAACTGTTCTGTGGATTTCTGAGCAGCTGCCAGAGGTGCATGTTTAAGGGAGTTGTTTGACATTCAGCACCACGTGCAGTGATGCTCCTCCCCACAGGACACTGCTGAAAGGATGGAGTTGAAAACTGCAGTGGGTTTTCTGTACATGCCTCTGTAATATTTAGTTTTAAAACATTAATAGCTTGTCAAAGGAAAAATCTGAGTGAATGTTGGAGTGGCACAGTAAAGAGGAATGTCTTGCTGCTTTTTCTGTCTCCATTGTCTCCATCTCCTCATCTGTAGGAACATCAGATTTTGTGAACTTGAAGGGCTTCAGACACCTCTTGGAAGAAGCAGTTCTGATCATATGTAGTGCTGTTTTTAGATCTTTGTCTTTGTTTTCTATTACCAAGGTCATTTTCTTGGAAACTGGCTCCTTAGTTCTTCTGAAAGTCCATACACTTTACAAACTGAAGCAGTAATCCTCCTTTTGGACAGAACACTTGATTGTAGTAGAAATGATTGCAATGTCACAAACAGAGGATTATCATTTTCAGTAGAAATCATAAAAGGACTCCTAAGAAAAAGGCAGCATGTTCTTATGCAAATTCTCTCAGGTGGTACAGCTGCAAGATGAGAAATCCTGAGAGCCTGTAATCTGGAGTCGGCGTCTCCTCTGCTGATAAAGGTTCATCTGCTTTGCTGTGAACTGTCAGTTGGTTTTCAAAGACTCAGAAACTTGTTTGTTTTCACAAGTCCTGTGTGCTTCTCACCTGATGCTCTCCCTAGGAGGTGAAACATTCGTCAGCTGCTGTCCATTTGCATATTTCTGGTCTCCATCTCTGCAAAAGCCAATGTGGACACGTTCGTAGCAGAACAAGGAGCAACATGTGCTTTTGTGTGGGTCACATCAGTTACCCCACTTGCTCGAGAGAGCTGCCTCCCCTCAGCATAGCTCTGTCTCTCTGAATTTATCTCTCTTTCTTCAGTCTGCTCCTCACTGTCTTCAAAGACCTGATTTCTTTGTCTCTGTCTCTCCTAAAGCATAGAGGGTGTAGGTATTGAACTGACCCTGTGCTGGTGGGATTATAGAAAGGAGAATACTGAGAGGTGGTTTGCAAAAGTTTACATTCAGCTGCCAGTTCTGACAGATGTTCTCCTTGGTAAATATGTCCAAATGTCTGAAATCATCTGCATGTTCCTGGTCAGCTCCTCATGGACAAGCACCACCAGTTCCTATCTCCTGTAATAAAGCAGAAGTTGTGGTTTTATCCTCATTTTTGCTTTCCTTTTAGTAATAATTTTTTCCAAAAAAATTCAAAGTATCCAGCATCCATATCTTAATGGCTCTCACTTTACTTTGTGCCACTGGATGTGGACTGTGATGAAATGAACCTTTGGGCTCTGCAGGACTGCAAACCCTTGTTAGTGGTTAATGACAATTGGTTCACCTGAAAGGACCTTCTTGATCTTTGATTTCTGACTGTGGATATCCCATCCCTGGGACTCATTGCAGGATGTCCTTCCTAACCCAGCTTCTGAATGAAATGATTAGTAACTTGCCCTTGAACTGTCTGGCGAATTCTCCCTCTGACCTAACTTTCTTATGTATTCTGTAACTTTGTATGGTATTATTGTATTACACCTTCATTTTGTGAACCTGTATTAAATTAGAGCAGACATCAAAGAGGGTCCTGCAGTATTTTTGCCTGAATTACCCTCAGTGTTATCAGCCATTCTCCAGGTGGCTAGTATAGAGTATTCAAAAGAAAGAAAGAGAAAAAAGGGTCATATCTTCCCTGTTATTGTCCATTTCTCTGCTAAATGTGACAAGCAGCAAGAAGGGTCCCGTGTCAGAATGATTGCACTGGCACCTGTAAGAGAACAGCCAGCGAGCTCCTTGCTTGTACTTCCATCCTTCCTCTTCAAAGGGAGCAGGCACCAGGCTGGGGGAAGCCCTCTCCTCTGCAGTGTCCCTTCCCTCTGATCTGAGCTGGGCAGAGATGCTTTTTGTGCTTTCCCATGTGCCTTTGGCTTGGAAAATCAATGCCTCCTTTGTTGTTTCAGAAGTGCTAATACAATAAATTGTAGAATCATAGTTGCTTCCTGTCACTGGTGCCGAGGTTGTAGGTTGTAGGGAGGGGTAGGTGGGAAGGCTGGCTTTGATGGTGTTTGCTGAAGATGACCAAAGAGAATTTGTGATATGGAAAAAAGAAATTAGCCTGGGGGAGCCATTTATAATTTAGGAAAAAAGTCTCAGGTAGCTCTTGACATGTATCAGAACAAGGGGATGGATATAGAAGGCATGAAAGGTTACAGTAATGAAAACTGAAATGGGAGAGGAAGGTGCAGAGCTGTGGGCTGGTCTGTGTCCTTGCCTCTCACCTGCGAGGGTCTGTGTGAGGACCTGTTTAAAGTACATTTCTAAGGAAACCAATACACAGAGGGCCTCAGGATAATCTCTTCTGGACATGTGCATGTAATTACTCCACCCTGAAAGCTGCCATGTGCCATCTGATGTGGCCAGGAAAGCCACCCCCAGGTGGGAGCTCTGCTCTGAGGCCCTTGGCAGAAGGATGTGAGGGATTTTGTGGAGGGCAGACATAGACCTGGAAGAAAGAAGTATGCTTCTATGCTTCAAGGTGTGATTTGGAAAATAATAATGGATTCTAAGCACTGGAATAACAAGAGTTTGTGTAGGCTGAGATTGGGATTTATTCTGGAGCCACAGGTACCCTGGCAGAGCTTGTAGGCAGCCAGGATGGGAACAGAGCAGGATGTTGTGGGACCAAGCTGGCTGCTTTGTACACAAATCAGTGCTCACACATTGTCTGCTGTGTTATTTGATAGTTGATTAAGGTTGTAACTCACAGAATTAGGTGAAGCCCAGGTTTTTTTCCTGTAGGAGTTGCAAGGAATTAAGAAATTGAACTACTAAAAATAAATCATTAAAACTAGCCAGCAGACTCAGCAGTTTACTGTCTAAACCAGGTTTCAACAAGGTAAATAATCATAATTATGATCCCTTATGTTTGAAAACTTACTTGATGTCATGAGAGAACCACCAATAACACAACCACAGGAACTGGATTAACACAGGGATGAGGAAACTCAATGACTGAGAGCATTAATAGAATTAATAGTGCCTTGATAATGGGATTTTTAATTTTTTTTTAAAAGAAGTACAGAAGTTAGGGGTCAAAGGAGAAATTAGGATACAAAGTTTCACTCATGGCTTTCAAGGGTGAACCTAGGCTAATTATCATGCAGAATGGTATCAGTGGGCATCCCAGATGAGTCAGAGCTGATGAAAGGAGAGGCTCCCACAAAGAGAAAAAAAATTAAGAAATTTTGGGAGTTATGGGGTGAGAAACAAAAGGGACTGTTTGTGTAGTCAAAATCTAGTTAAAAGGCTGGCAAAAGTGGGCAACATAAGGCAACACTGGGATGGAAAGAAATGTGGGGTGAATCCAATTACCGCTGTGGGAATTGGTGCTGGTCAGTATTTGTAATTTGAATGACTGGAAGGCAAGGAGATAATAAGATAATAAGATCTGCTGCGAGCAGCTGATGCAAATTATACAGTGGGAAGAAGGGCTGGAAGATTGTGGGTACTAGAATGGAAGATGAAACATAGGCAGTGGCAGGGTGCAGCACGTTTGAAGGAATAGTTTAAAGCATTCAGACACATGGCTGGGCTCTGAATTAGCTCTAACCATTCAGGAAAACATAAGTAGCTATTATAAAGACAGCTTGATAAAGATGTCTGTGCCATGTGCAGCAGCGGCAATAAAGAAAAAAAATGTGAATAAGATGCCTGTGTGTGTGAAGAAACAGGGAGACTTGGAAGATGTTCTAATATCCCTGTAGACGTGAGTGGTAATACCTCCTGCAGAGTGCTGCGTGTGTTATGGGTCATTTCTTTGTAAGAGACAAAGCAGTGATATACATGGGCTGGAGGGAACAGATGAAAGTGTTTAGTGGCCTGGAAGGCAGCTTCAATCCGGGGAAAGCATGAGGGATCCTAGAGCTGCTGAATTATAAAGGGGAGGAATAAAGCTCAGCAGTGCAGAGAGCGCAGCAGCGTGCGGCAGGAACGCCAGGCTGGGGCAGGCTCTGCAGGGCTGGGGATGTTTGGAGGCAGCACAGCAGGCAGCAGAACCCACCTCACAGGGTTCTCCTCTATGTGACATTGCTGCCAGGCCAAGGCACAGTCTGCTAGATTCCACGGTGACCTAGTGTGGCAGCAGAAGGATGGAGATGATGTGAGGCATCATGCTGGAACAGCTGGGGTGTTGTCTGAGTCACGCTGGCTTTCACTAAATCTGTTCTAGTGCCCCTGTGCTGGTGCAAAAGTGAAAGGTGGCAGGATCCTGGTGTCTCATTTTGGATGGGGAATTAAAGCACACTGACCTTGCTGTATCATTTTGGTCAATAAACATATTTATCATCCCCTTTCTGATGGGAAGCATAGAATGTACTTGTTAATTTAAATGCTTGAAAACCATGCCGAAAAATAACACAGTGTTGTGTAATACAATACAAAAGTGTGTCAGCATTCCATGAAATTAAGATGCAACAATTGATTCTTTATGTAACAAATAATTAACCTGGGGATCCCCACTGTGGATGTCATTATGAAGACAAATACTTCACTGAGATTTTTTAAAGCAGATTTGACACTTTGAGTAGCATCTACATTTACATTAGCCAGGATAAGTATCATAAATCATTTTTTCCAAGGCATGTGATGATAAACAGCCAGGATTAGAAAATTATTTTACACCCACGGTGAAATATGGCCAAACTGGGTAAATTCATAGATGAAGAAAAGGCTTGGGTGGGCCAAGACTTTGCTTACTTTTCTGTACACCAAAATTATTTATGGAGGCAAACTTTTAAGTGGAAGAAGAGGGGAAGAAAAGTCATCCAGGGATTAGGTTGCCAATTTAGGACTTGAAAGATTTCAGCTTCTTGCTTTCCCAAACTGCTTTTAAAAGCTAATTCATTTGACACAGATTCTGAGACATACTTAGAGCCCCACCTCACACTTAATCTCCAGATACCTCAGGCTATAACCTGTCTGTGACTTGCTCCATGTTCCACAGAGTTCAGATAGCAGGGAATGAAACATTTGTGAGAGGAGGTAATGGCTAGGCTGCTGATGAATTTTCAAGGCACCATCAGATACCAGTTAGCCTGTTGCAAATACTGGGAGCATGGGGAAGAAAGGCACTTTCTTGAATGAAGCAGCTTAAGTATCCTGGATCAACATTTGTTTTCCTTGAGAAATTAGTATGTTGGGGTTTTTTTATTATTGTTATTTAAAATAATGGCATTGCCTATGCTGTTGGTTAGGTCTACTATCAAAAGATTGCTCTCTGGACTGTCATGTCTTCATTGGATGATACAGGCAGGCTTCTCCTCCCCAAAACTGTCTGCAGTCCTCAGATAGGAACCTGAGGCACTCCTGATCCCGTTACTGTGGAACAGTGCAGACTCCTCTAAAGTGAGCAGTTCTGGCCTGGCATATCCTTCACTCAGCCCCTTCAGTTCCATTTGAAAAGACATCGTGGGACAAGGTGAAAGATTTTTCAATGTCTGCAGAGAGGGATAAGCTTAGTCCAGGTTCATCGAGGCCCTAAAATAGGTCCCCAGCATGTCACAAGGAAATGAATGAGACAGAAAACCGATGTACTGCTCAATTTTATTGGAAAGCAAGAACTCTGCAAAGAATAGCATCTTTCTACATGGTTTGTCTGCATAGGTGGAAAATCCCCTCATTTCTCATTCTCTTTTTGTTCCCAACATGACCACCCATCACAGTTATGGCCCACATGAAAAAAAAAAAAAGGAAAAAGGTATTGTGCTATTCCCTGTCCAACTACTACCTCAGTGTGGGGAGTTAAATCCACTCCTGTCTCCATCCTGTGTAGTTTGCAAATTTTTGACATAAAGCATTAGCAACAGTGTTGGAGTAGAGTGGCCAAGCAAAACAGCTAGCTCAGGTGCAACACAAATGCAATTTGGCTCTCCCAACACATGATGAACTTGGCATATGCTGAGTCATTCATGGGAGATGATTAAGGAAGAAAGGAGAAAGGATGCTGGGGAAGGAACAGAGAAGGGGAAGAACTTTGGGAGGGAGAAAAGGGTGGAGGGAAACAGCTGTGGAAATGCTGCGAGGGAAAGGTGTAGAGATGGAAATGATGGAAATGTCAGACACGTAGCTAGTCAGTGGTAAGAAGGAAAAAACCTTTGCCCACAGTAGAACTGGAGAATTCATAACCTAAATAACTGTTTTTTCTAGAGAAATTTGCAACAATTTTTTGTTTGTTAAATCCCCAGTTCTCCTATGAGCAGTTTGTCCAGGACTCTTTCTCCAGCAGATTGGAGGAAGAAGGTATTTCACCTTCCCCTTCCTTGAACAGTGTTGCCTGTGACATACATATCTTTAATAGTAAAAGAGCCCATTGGAATAATTAAAACAATACTTCTGTGCTGTTGAAGATTGCTCAGCCAAAACACCAGCTGAGCTCAGCAGAAGTTTCATGAGCAGATTCAAAGCAAGCCAGGCCTTTTCTCCTCAGCACATGGCCAGAGCACCAGATGAAATGAGGGCAGAGTACCAGATGTAATGGGGACAGATGTTCAGAGCAAGGCACATCTCTCCGAGGGTGCCAAGGTGGTCAAGGTTGCCATTTGCTTTCTTGTTATCGTTCCTCTGTATCAGCATCCATTGACCTCAACAACCCTTCCTTCTTTCTCATCCTTTTATGTCTCCAATCCTTTTATCTCCTGTCTCTAACTCCAGTCCCTCTTATCTTTCTTTCTAGAAATTCCTGCTAGCCTATTTTTTTTTCTTGCATCTTCAGCCTTTTCTACTCGCTTAATCCTCTTGAAATGTTTTGGCCCAAATTCCCATCCCCTCCTCTTCGTCTGTTTTGCATGCCATACCTGCTGCTGAGGGATCTCTGGGGCATGAGAAAACCTGGGTTGTTCCCTGCTGTCCTAGTTGTCTAAATAGCCAGTTCCCCAGCAGGTGTCTGGTTTTTTTCATTCACACAGGTTGAAAGTACAGTAACCTTCAGGGCCAGCTCAAGCTAAAATTAAGGCTGCAGATACCAGGCACCAAACGCTTCATTCAGCTCCCGAAGTTTGTCCTCTAGAGCTTCCAAATGGTTTTGATTAGTATTCCAAGGGAGAGCTCACTGATGGAATTAGTGAGAAACCAGACTGTCAATTTATTTATACCTGGCCTTAGGGCATAGCCATTGTGCATGTGTAAAGCTATTGAGATGCAGGGAATATTCTGTAAGTGGGTATGTATATGTGTTGACTGGAAGTGGGTTTGCAGGGAAAAGCTGCTGCCCCAAGGGCTGAACAGTGACCTAAAGCAGGAGAGGCTGCTGACGTGGCCGTGCTCAATGCTGAAAATCCCTTTTAGGAAAAAATTGATCCCTCTGAAATTTTCTCTCTACTTGTATTTATTAGTATCTTCCAGCTCTAATTTTACTGTAATTCTCATTACCCTTGTGGAGAAATCTCTAATTTAACTCCTGGAGTCTTTCCACCTCCTTCAACAATATCTGTGTTACGAAACTATCACTGCCTTTGCCTCCTGGAGTATTTAAAGCACATGGGTAATGAATAATAAAGTTTTTCCATTACACTGTCATTCAGCCTGGGAAGTATTTTGAGGGCAAGCTGAGAGTTATTGGAAACATTTAGTTGTGGATATTCATTTGATGCATCAGTGCCGAGCATGAATGAACGGGTTTTCCAATAAAGTTTGATCAATTTTGCTTAGGAAAATTTGTATTGACAGTGTTTTGGCCAAATGATAAATCTTTTATTCTTGTTCCCCTGTTTTGTACCACAATGAAAAATAAATATATCCCAAATTTAGACTGTTATTAGGCGTCGCCTCCTCCCATTCTGTCTGTTGCAGTATGAAAAGGGTTTAAGAAAAGTTTTTCAGCTCCATTACTCTCTATAATAGCCAGGAAACAATTAACCTGTTACCCCTTAACATGATGTCTGCAGAAGATTATTACATGACAGGGCCCAAGGGACCAATTTGCGTTGTGCAGGGGAATGTGGTGCATCAAGCTTATGCTGGTCCAGACTGGTACTTTGATGTAATGGAGAGCAAAACCTGTGTGGGGCTTTGAGCTGATCATTAAAGTAGGATGGTTTAGTTAGCATGTTTCTGAGGATGGACTAATTAGGACTGATGAGCTTGTCTGCAGCTTTCTGGTGCAGGGGTGCTGTTTCCTACTTCAGAATCCGCCTGGATCCTTTTGGCAAGGGAGACCGTGCACCATGCTCCACTGCTCACCCAGACGTGACCAGAGGAGGGGACAGAGCTGTAGAGCCTTGTGCCAGAGAGGAAGATGGGGTCACTGAGAATCCAGGCTGGCAGGGCACTGCAGGAGAGGTGCTGGCAGGCAGAGCAGCTTCCTCCTGTACAGCTGTGACAAACAGACCGTGTATTGTCACTTGGTAACACCCAGACAGCTTCCCTGCCATGGAGGTGTGCTTCCTACCAGCTTCTCAGCCAAACCAGAGTGCATGGCTTCTACCCTTCTCTTCTTCTTTCTTGTGTTTCTTATAGAATATTTTTATAACTCTGAGTTGTAAGCGCAATCTCAAGAGTTTTGCAGCTGGCTGTGCCACATGGCTACAAGGGAAGTGCCTGGAGGTCAGGCTTCCCTTTCAGGAATGCAGGTGGGACTGATTATTAACCCCTACACCAGGTCCTGGCATTGCTGGCAGATGCCATCAATAACATTAATTTAACTTGTCACCTCTGTCCCCAGCTTCAGTTTAATGACAGTGGTGCTCTGCACCTCCAGCTCCTCTCTCTGCTGAGAACTGAGGAGGGAGGGAGGAGAGAGAGAATTGTCTGAGTTAAAATAAATAAATATCTGTGTTTGATGTGAATGAAGTATGCTAACAGGCAGTCCTCTGGCTGAGTTTCTAGCTGTTACTCCTGGGCTGTCAGATGACAAAGCAATTATGGGTCCATCGTACAGCAGCTGATTCAGTGCATGAGCAGTTACTGTCTTAGGCTTCTGAGGTGTGTTATAGTTTTAATAATAATAACAGTGGTATTATTATTATTTCTTTGCTCATAGTTTCTTAAGGCCTCTTCATATCCTGAATAAAGCTCTAGGGAGTCATAAAGCCACAGGCTGAGTTTCAGCTCAGGCGCAGTTCGCATCTCCTCGATAGCTGTTTAGTATGTTGCCTTAATCTTGGAAGCAAGACCCTGAGATGCACCCCAGGGAAGGCCTCGAGATGTTCTTTGTATTTTTTGCCCCTGAGAGAAAATAACTCTCTTGCTGTGGAAATGACATCTTTTTTCTCTGAAATGTCACCACTTCTGCCTGCTGGTTGTAACTCTGCCACTCTAGAATATCTTACGTCTTTTAAAGTAGAATAATAAAACATTTAGGAATCTATTCAGAGCTGCTGAGCATTCTCATTGTTTGTGTTAATGACCCTCAGTTCCCATAAACTTCTCCCTGTATTTTCTTATTAATTATTGCTACACTTTTTTATACCCATATCTTGCTTGGCAAAGCTTGCGGTGGAGGTGAATAGGAGGAGAGTAGAAATTATGTCAGACATTTGCCCACTGTGATAAAAACACTTAAGAGTCTGCTCAGAAAGCAAAAGTGAGTTTTCCTGGGGCCCTAGACCCTGCCTAGCACTGAGGCTGTTCCCTCAGATGGTGTGTTCTCCTCTGAGCAGGTCCTGCCTCGTCCAGCCACTCAGTATAGTTCTGGATTAAGTTTATCATAACATTGGTTTCATGCTTTGCTCACAGGGCCTCAGAAATGAAACTGAATTACAATATCTTGTCCATAGGAAAATGTATTTGTGATCAGAGAGGGTGTTTTTAATGCCAGATGATATTTGCATAGGCTGGGCCTGCTAGGGATGAAGTGATGGTGCTGCTGTGCAAGTAGTTTCTGTCCTCTAACAAAAATGCACAAAAAAAAACTCCTCAGGAGAGCTGCAGAAGTTTATGTGTGAAATCTCTTCTTTCTTCCATCCACCTGTGTGTTTTTGGCTCAGAAATAATCTTCCAGCTATACAGAGGTGCTCAGACCCAAGGATCCCAAAACATTATACAAATATAATTTTTTATAGAAAAAAAATAAAAATCAGCATAAGAACAGAGGTCTGTCCCCTGTCATGGATTACTGAACACATTATATTTTATAATATAAATTATAACCCATGAGATGCTCACTGGTGGAGAGTGATGTGTGGGCTGTGCTGAGGTGGAGCTCACACCGTGCTTAAGGCCAGGGCTTATTCTGGACTCCTGAGAGTTGCTAAGGAAACAGCCTGGGAATGGAGCTGGAAGTCTCACAGCAGGTTGGCTGCAGAGATGTTTTGTGCTGCAAAAACACGCCGGGCTGTCATTGGCAGAGGCAGCAGCTGGTCCAGCCCCTGACATGTGATGCGGTCACTAAGTGCCAAAGATGAGGGACTTTGCTGTTTTAGTGTCTTTTTGGTATATCTGAGCTTTGTTTGTCTCCTGCCCTCCTCTCACCACATGCATGAAGCTGCCATCGATAACACTGAGTGACTCTGATGCAGGCCCTTGGTGTAAAACCCAACACACACTATTCACAGTCAGCAAGGATCCACAGCTTGGAGAATTCCTCTCTTGAAAGATGAAGTTGATAATCCAAACCCTGCCTGTGCCACCAGCTTTTAACAGACTGAGAAATTCCTTAGCGGTGTTTGTTACTTTGCAATTACTTTGCAATTGATTTTCTTAAACAATTCCATAACTTGTTAAAGATCTCTTCCTCCTTTTTCTCCCCTTGTCCAGTTCCCTTTTCTATCTTTGCCACTGCCTAATGTTTATAATCACAAGACTTATTTTTTCCAATTGCTTAGGTAGACAACTCCTCTACAGAGAAAAAGAGAAACTGGATGATTTGTAAAAGTGGATTTACAGTCAGATTCTCCTGGGGTCCGAGCCTAATTCTTACAATGACTTCTGAAAATTTAGTTGAGGCATTTAAACTATTTGCCTCTGTTTCCTCTGCTGTAAAACAGAGGCTATTTTAGGAAAGCTTCTGTAGACCATGTGCTGTTAGTTAATTTACAAATGATTCTGTAGGGGAAAGTGCCATATGTAGGAATCATGAAACCTTGTGGCTCTCTCCATCAGGGCCTGCAGCTCGGAACACAGGAGCTGGAGGAGATGGGAAGCAAGTTTTGCCTTGGTTTGCTGATCCTGCACCTCAAATCCCTGCCCTGCAGCAAGGAGCTGATGGCTCAGGCAGCACTCCTGCTGGATCTGGAGGAGGAGATCACAGACCGGGCACAAAGGTCAGTGACTATCATATCCAGAGTGCTCTGCTGTGGGAATCAAGTTGGTGGGGGTATGTTTTGGGTTTAAATCTGCAGAAAAGGACCCTCCTTATGGCTGAGATTTGCAGTTTATTGAGAGTAATTAGAACTGAGATGTAATTGACTCCCAAAGAAACTGCTGAAACACTGGGTCTGTGTCCTGCGGCCATCCATGTGGAGAAAAGAGGTGGAAGAGAAATACCTGTTTTGTATTTTCCAGTGATTTTTCATTTTCCTGTCAAAAATGCTTACTGGAACATGGGGATGGTACTGCCCCATAAAAATGAATCAGCAGGAAACGTTTTTCTGCTCATTAAGTGTCAAATGGAGTTCTGTCCAGGTCAGATCCATGGAGAGGATCTCTTATGAGAAGGGCATTATCTAAGTGCTGCACTGTAGGGACCAAGTATTGCAGATTATAAAAGGACACTGATAACATGATTTAGAAATTGTGGGCCTCATACTGTATATTCCTATATATAGGAATTCTTATATATATGCGAGTATATTCCTTATATTCTTCTTTTCTGCACTGCATGGAGTCCTTTAGTCACTTAGAGCACAGATTTATGACTTTTTGATGGACAGAAAGAAGTTTTGATCCCACTGCTTATTTAGGACATGTTTTTTTCCAAATTGCAAAATTAATTTACTCGCTTTCTATGTTCGGTGGGGGGGTATTTAAGTCAGTTTGCCCCATTATAAATACAAGAAGAATTTGACCTGGAAAAGTGTCTGAGTATGAGATTATGCAGCTTGAATTTGTGATGAAGCAAAAATACATAATTTCTCTAGGCCACCATCACTTGTTAGTGCTATGTGCATCACATATGTTTGCAAGAATATTTTTCCAAGACAAATGGAGAAAGAAGACTCAGTGATGTGACATGATTTAAAGCTCCCCAATGGCTTTGCCATCAAGGAGCTCTTTCAGATTCATCAATGAACATCAAGTTTTTCAGTTGCAGAAATACCCCTGTAATTTATAGCAGACTTCCAGTCTCTCCCCTGCAGGAACATTTACCCAACGTTAGCACCACCTGTTCCTCATGCCAAAACCCATTCTTGCAAGCTTGTTCACAGTTTTAAATGTTTATGAGGGATGGTTTAAAAAGAGGGATAAAATGTAGAGACATTGAGACATTCCTTTGGATTAGCTGTGCTCACTTGTACGTGTGAACGTATAAATGGAGCAATTAAGGTGGATGCTAAACACCATCCATGTTGTGGACAGCCATCCAAAAAATCATTGGTATGTCATTAGAGAGAGCTGCTGCAGCCTGGATGGGTAGATGGTTCTGGGATATAAATCAAACTCACTTTTGAGCTGGAGCTAGAAGGGCCTTTGCATGAAAATAAGGTATGGGAAGAAAAACATCAAACCCTGACTTTGTTCAGACACTGACAAAAAGCGATCTGGTCACAGTAACTCAGAGAGAATTTTCTCTGATCTTTGTAGCCTTCTGTTACTTTTTCCCTTAGTTGACTTTATATTAATGGGAATTCATTCTCTTTGTCCAATACTGTGTGGTAGTTGATCAGTACAGAAGGAAGATCTCTAATTACAAATATTTTTAAAGAAGTTAACAAAAAGATAAAAGTTCTCTTACTTTGTAAAGCTCCCATGTGTCCTCAGCAGCTGAAAGCAGAGTCTTCTACCCCTTCAAGTTGGCCCAGCAGTAGCAAGCACCTCCCTGGCATCCAGGAATGAATGTCACTGCTAAAGGGCAATTGATGGCTACTTGTTAATTTTCACTTCACTGGGTATAACTGCAGGTTGTGAAATTTTGCTAGCTTGGATGTAATTTGTTACTATTTGCAGACCAGGTAAGCAGCTGAATTGATAATCCCACCCAGAGGTGTCACATTGCAGGAGCTGGTTGCAAAAGGCTGGGTGAAAGGAGATGCAGGGGTCCAAGCGTTTGCTAGCATATTCTTTTAAGGAATAAATAATTCATGGAAAATGATTGTGCAGCATATTGATTCTGATTCAGAAAATTAATACTTTCCTCCCATGTTTCTCTGAGGCTAGCCAAGAGAATTCCATGGTTTGGTTTTAGTGGGAATATTAGAACCAATGGAAGAATGCAGAATACAGAGGGCACACTGATTTAGACAGGAGGGCAGCTAGTTCTATATCCCTCTCTCTACTCACGAGTTTTGAAAAAATAAAAATTATTCTTTATCAAAACATTTCTCTGGAGGAAGCTGAGGGGTGCCACTCAGTCTAATATTAATCTGTAAATATTAGGTCTAATCTAGTTCTGTGAGGTAGCATCAGAGCCTTGCAGCTTTATTGCTGGTATATCATTACATCAATGGAAATTATACTCTGCTTCTTCCTGGGCTAGACCCACCTTTGTGGGTTTAAGGAGAGTGAAATATTTGTAGTTTAAAATTAGCTCTGTTTTCCTCTGTGGTTTTCAGAAAAAATGCAAAATATCCTTGCGTGCTTTCTACATTTTTCTTCAGAAAGTGTGAGTAGGTGTGAATGAAAATACCCACATTTCTGTGTACCTTTGCCAAAGCAAAGTCAGACGTGGGGATCCTTCAGGTGCGACACAGGAAAAATTCTGGGTGGTTACCTGGTGAAATGTTTTTCTTAAATGCTTTAAATAGTGAGGAGCAGTGTCTTTTGAACAGCTTACAAGCTGTCCCTGTTCCAGAAGTCTGCAGTGTCCTGGTCCCAGGAAATGATATGCATGACAGATATTTAAGTGGGAGGCAATAGCTTTTACTGTAGCTAATGTTTTCTGGCAAAGGAAAATGTGTCCCAAAAACTGTCCTGCTGACGTGTCTAGAAAAAGATACAAATATGAGTGAGGCTTTCCATAGCAGTATTCACCAGTATCAGAAGAAGAGATTAGTATTGTTCAGCCCTGATGAAAACACAAGCTTTTCTTAGTTGTTGAGGTTTTGTTTTGTCTAAATCAAGCTGAAATTAGGCTGTGAGCAGTGTGATGTATTGCACAGTGCTTACGTTAAACACATCTATCTCAATCTAATGTGTTTTCTATGTATGGGTTTCTGAGTGCCCATCTCTGTAATACTCTGGGTGACAGGTCAAGCTGTGGAACAAGAAGTTAATCCAGCACTGGATAAAGCTGACTCCCAGATGAAATGTCTCATTGCAAAGGTACAGAGATCAAAAGCTGCGGAGACAGAGATCTCTTCTGTTGTGAAATCCCCGCAGTTCACGTCCTGCATTTGTCTGTCTTTGCCCTGGTGTCTGCTGTGCGTGGCATTGACTTGGCATCTCAGCATCTCCCTCCGACAGCAAACATTTTCACCTGTCAAGGTTCATAACTGTTTGTGTCCTTTAATTTTCCTCTTCGGGCTCTCTGTGCTCTGGGTGTGCTGCAGCCTCATTCTCTCACCGCTGCTGTGAGGGGGATAAAGGAGCAGGCTGGACCCTGCTTTCCTGGAATAAACTATTTGCTGTGCACTTCACAGAGCTCTGTCAGAGCCGTGGTCAGTAAATTGGAGCGAGGTAATAGCTGTCAGGGAAGTGCCTGCTCTAATGGAGGCATCCTGTGTGAATGGGGGATTTCTCACACCAGATCAAGTCCATTGTGCTCAGTGTGCTGTCTCTAATGAGTCAAAGAAAGGTGAAAGAAGCCTTTAGCAGACCTAACTAAACACGGTTTGGTGCACAGACAAGAATTTCTGCCTGTCCCCACTTCACCGTCTATCTTTCCCCTAAATTGTCAACTGCAAAAGGAATCATTCACAAGCATGAGTGGGGCAACACTTGGAATAAGTTCACAGCAGAGGCAGTGCTACCTCTGAGAATAAGCAGGAGGGGCTGAACTTCCTCCAGTGGGGCTGTGTGGCTAGTGGGACAGTAGACTATTTCCCCTAAACACGTGAAGTCCAAGGATATAATGAATTTGGCCTGGCAGCTCCGTGTCACTGTTTTCAACAAGTGGCAGCTGTCTCAGGAACACGCCAAAAATGGAGAAAGTACAAGGTGCAGCACAGAAGATGCATCAGAGCTACAACTTGTGATGGTGAGGAAGAAAGGTTAAATTGCTCCAGGCATTAGCCGGTCTTTTAACTAACAGCCTGTGCTCCTGGGACACATCATATTGACTCTCACACTTATGCAGGCACTGTCACCCTCGTGTTACACAAGGTCTCTGTAGGGACTTAGTTGTTGTGGCTTTTCTTCTCATTAATGATATTTGGGTGTTTTTCTGCTCTGAATAGCCCTTTTTCCACCAGCACTGAATAGGACCACTCATGGACCACTCTTCCAAGATCAAAGGCCAAATATGTGGAGAATTTTCTGGGCTTTGCAGCCACTTTCAACAAACAAAGCCATGTGTCAGGTGCTCGTACAAGCAATTTATTCTGCTCTCTCTCGAACCTGGTCTCACAAGACACTATTGCCATGCCCTAGGAAGAATTACTGATGTTTCCAGCATCCCACCATGCCTTACAGTCACTTCTGGCATTCAGAAGCTTTCTGCTGGAAAAGTGAAATGCAGCTTGTACTTCGGACATAGTGTTTTTTGAGAACAGTTTTTATGCCTCATTTGCTATAAAAGTAATTAAGTTTTAAGTCACTGCTGTCCAGGTAGCTTCACATTTGTCATGACCACAAGGAGGATGGGAAGTGGCTGTTCACATAAAGCAGGTTTGAGAGAGACAAAGTAAGAGCAATCCCCTCCCTCTACAGTATCCTCCCCTTCCTCCTTGTGGTTTAAACTGATGGCACATTCCTTAATTTTATTTTTTTTCCTGCCCTCCAGGTTGTGTGAGGAAATGCTTTGCATACACTGCTGCAATTGCAGCCATTTGTTCATGAGACATCTCCTGTGTTGAGACAGACATTTGTGAAGTCATTTTCTGCTGACTCAGATGTTATTTATCTCCTGTGTTTCTTCATCATTTCTTACCTTTCTTGAGCAGAGCCAAATCTCTTTCCACCCCAGATGGTAAATATGTCTAGCTCTGCTATTAATCAAAAGCAGAAGGCTTAATCATTGCTCTGTTTCTTTGTCCAGATGTAATCTCTTCATCTTCCATACAGTGAGCAGGGCTGGATAGGTCAGAGTATGGATGGCAAACCCAGGAACTGACAAGAGGGATTTGCAGATCATTTGGAGCTGTGTTTGCTGTTCCTCTATACCCCATTGATGCACCATCATGATCCTGGATAGTATTGAACTGTTGGATCTCCTATCTTTTTGCTATAATGCACCTTCCCCTGATTATGGCTGTGCAAGCAATTTCACTCATCTTTTAAACTGTGTGGCCAAAAGGTGATTCAGATCAAATTAAGGTGATTTTGTGGAAATGAAGCAAACAAAAAAAAAGGGAAAGTTCAAACAACAAAATGATGCAGCTGGAGCAAAGAAAGCTCGCTTCGTTTGGGGCATTTTTAGCACATCTTTGAAAGCAGAAATGAGGTGTTATATCCTCATGCAGTGATGGAAAGCGGTTCCCCTGCCTGGTGGGCCGGGTCTTCCTATTCGTACAGGGGAATGTGGGTGTCAGTGTTATATTGTTCTGATTATACAGTCTGAAACAAATTGAATCTCAGGGGTTTAAGTGCAAGACAGGACTCCACCCTGCACAGCACCCCATCCCCTCCCAGTTCGGGTGTAGCAGCGGTGGCAGCATCCGGTCCCAAGGCAGACTGGACAGTTGGACCCTGGGGAGCCCCCTGACATATTGCTGAAGATGAAAGTGCTCTTTCATCATTTAGAGAATCTAACCACAGCAGGAATTATTTGGCCAGACTTGATTCAGGTTTTTATTTGACTGGAGTTCCATTTTTCTGTGAGTAAAGATTTGGTGCATTTTTAACCTTGATCATCTGTAGAAATTAAATACCTTGTGGCAGCTTTCAGAAGAGGAGGGTGTTTATTGATTCTGTTTTTTTGCTTAGTCACAAATTTTATTGCTGTTAAAGGAATTTGAAATTTCTACTGCTATATGAGCATCTCTGGATGAGGTATTTCTGTATTTGGATGCTGCAGAGAAAGTGCTGTGGGAATGCATTTACCTAAGTAAGCCAAACTACTTTGTCACTTTGGTGCAGAACATGGGGCAAAAGGGGTTTCTATAATGCATTTCATAAAACACTTGTGAGAGCACAGTCTAACATTAATTCAGTGTGACAGGTGTGAGAGTGGCTGAAGCTGGGCTTTGACTTCAGAGCAGTCTCATGTTGCTGTAACCATTTAGGATCAGTTCAGGGAATGCTTTAACTCCTGACTGTTTTATAACACTCTCCAGCAGTCCTTCACACTGATGTTGCAAAGGAGTGGTACCTTCTCAGACCCCCAGGGTCTGACCTAAAGAATTGCTGCCTCTGCTATTGAGAGGAAAAAAATCCCCAGATTTCAAGTTTGGATCTATTACAGTTTTAGATTTTATTGGTTTATATGCCTCAATAATCTTGTTTTCAAAATAAAAATGTGAACCTTCTTCTGTCCACCCCTTCATCCTTCTTATCCCGCTCTCCTCTGTGCCTTTCCTTTGTTATTTTGAGAATACAAGCCCAGAGAATTCTTTGGAGGCTCAGCCAAGCAATGCAGCCTATAATGAATATATTTGGTATTCAGAAGGCTTTCATGTAACTGTTCACAGGTGAGCCGCTGGAATTCAGCAACTTTTCATTAACACTTTCCAGAGCTGTCCCTATTTTCCTCCTATTGATTTTTATTATTATTATTATTCTGAAATGCCTTGCAAGCTGCTCAGCTTCTGTTGACTGTTATCAAATGCCAGCTCCAGCTATGCCAGGCTGGGTATAAGTATTCATGCTCATTTCAGAGGTAATTAATTTATCCTTTCTTAGCTAATAATAGAAATTTAAATAGATGCAGAAAGGAAGGAGAGGAAAAGAGCAAATGGGAAGAGAAAGAGATCATAGAAGGAACTTCAAACTTGCACAGAAACACTGCTTGCTGTCGTATCTGTCTGAGGTTATTCAAATTACCATACTCACACAGATCTGACTGGACTACAGATAATGAACTTGTATATACCCAGCAGAACAAATGGGCTCTGCAGTGCCCTTTCTGTGAGGCATATTGCTATGGTGCTGTCTGGCATTAGACATTTCGGTATTGATTAGGAGCATCTGTATTTCTGTGCTGCAGTCTTTCTCCCTTAAGATCTGACTTGAAATATGAAAGCCACTGGGGCCCTTCACATGCTGGGATAGAAAAATAAACCTGGGGGCTTTCATGGGTTCAGAAGTTCCTGTTTATGGAGCATTCCCCAAAGCAATGCATTGTGAGGGATGCACTCTGAGGTGGCCTTTATAGAGACCAGGACACTGCTGGCACCAGGATAGAATAGATGGTTTTTTTCTAAGAGGATGGAAAGGGTAATGGGAGAATCAGTCTGTTTAGCCTATTGATCATTTTGAATGCAGGCAGAGGTGGGATTTCAGATTGAACATGTCACAGGTCTAGTGCTGAAGAGGCAGGTTCAGAGCACTATATATAGTCTCATGTAGGCTATATCTATTCTGCAGCAGCAGCTGAACACCAGTTGCATTAGATTTAGGGCTCTGGCACATGAGCAGGAGGAGAAAACTTTGTCAGTGCAACTCTGTTGGTGATCCATGTCCTTTGTTTTCAGTTGTTTGACATTATTCAGAGGATATGGAAGCACAGGGCGTATCTGTAGTGGGAGTCCTTGTGTCTTCAGGTGGGTGGGAATCACAGATAAACACCAAGGTTGTTTCAAGGATCTTGTTTATTTAGTGTTTCCTTGTGGAACTTTTCCAAATGGTGTTCCCAGAGTCCCAGAATAACTTGAGACTTGTGAAAACCAGAGAACAGTCAGATCTTTCATACCAGTACATGCTTCAGCTTCTTCTAGGCAGGAAAAGCAATGAAAGGAGTGAGCAGGACGGTAGTTACATGAAATGCACTTCCAGCCCGTTACAAGTAAGGACATTTTTTGGGAAGTTGTGTATTTTTCCTCTCTTACAAATGTCACTTGAGTTGACCTCTAATTAATCTGTCCACAGCTCCCACCAGAGCTTTTTGAGGAACACAGTCATGAAGGTGAAAATTAGACTGGTTGAGGGTCAAAACAGACTTTTCTATCCCATATGCTGGAGAGTTGATCATGTGGCACAGGACACAGGAACAAGAGACTTAGATCTGGATTATCTGATCAAAGGCTTCACCATGTGGAGCTCTCACCCCCTGAATCCAATGCAGTGGCTCAGATGTCCAAGCATCACAGAACTTAGAGGCAAACCAGAATGAATGCCAGTGGTCTGTGAGCCTCTGTGGAGCAGAATGTCTCCCCACCCACCAGCAGCATCAGAGGCTCCAGTCCTGCCGAGCAGGATGTGGTGCTGAGAGTAGCAATGCACACATTGCCACTGTCTGAAGTAGGTTTCCTGTCACGGGTGAAATACGGGGCTGGAAGGAGCTGAATCCCCTGTAAAACAACCAGTGGGATCCAGTTTTTCACCAGAAGTTTGTACCTGTATAAATTATTCAGACAATAAGAGCTAAGGAGTCCCAAATGGATTTGATTTAACAATGCTCATAGTCTCATTGTGTCCCCATTGCTGCCTCCTTTCTCTGCAAAGGGAAAATAAGAGCAGAGATTTCTGCTTTCGAGGCGAATGCTGTGCTGCAAGTCCTTTTACTCTGGTGCTGAGCCTGCAAGTGAGATTCTGACCAGGTCTCCTCTACTGTGGTCACAGTGTGCAGCTGCTAGCCAGGAGCATATCAAAAACTTAGCAAGACAAATAAGAGACTAAACAGTTAAGGGGATAGAGAAGGCAGAGAAATTCATAATTAAAGCTGTCAAGTTGCAGTAAAAGGAGCGCATAGCCTGGAAGGAAAGCGGGTGGGCGAGCAAAGTGTCATATTTGCAGGTGAAAGTTGGCACTTGAACAGCATTTTAAAGTACTCCAAAGCCACCTCCACTGACATCTCAGCTATGTTGTATATTCTGTCAGAGGCTCTGGCTGTTCAGTGCATTGTGGCTGTGACTCACACACAGACCCTGCCTCTTGCTGCCTCACTAGGTACTGTACAGAGACAGGCAGAGGTATTGTGTGAGACAGGAGATAAATACGTGCAGGTTGTTGTTCCAGGGCCCAGCAGACACGTGCACCAGAGTGGATGAGAGCTTATGCACAGAGGTATAGACGTGAAAGTCAATCCCTGTAGCCCCTGATAATTTCATTGTATTCTCTCAGAAACCATATGGATTTATTAGCATGTGTATGTTTAACGTGATGCTGGTAGAAAGAACTTAGGAGAATTAGACTGGAGTTGAGAGTAGAAGGAAGGGGAAGAGAGGGAAGATGCACATGAAATTAATACTGCTACTTTTTGTCTGCAGAGCAGGAATGTGCTCAAGCTTAACGTCCAGATCCTATTCTCATGTACGTAGGGAAAATTCTCTTTCAAGTACAGCATGGAGCCCCATCTGTCTCTGCCCTGGTCACTGTGTAGCACTTAGCAACGCAGCCCAGTTGAGGAATCTCCTCCACAAGCCCAGGACAGAGCACTGCCACTTTCTTATTGCTGTCACAGTGCAGTGTGAGAGGTGTGGGGCTGATTCCAGGCTGGAACAGTGCAGATGGACCTGTGAGGTGCTGGAAGGGCTCAGTGTGCACATGGGGAGAGTGGGAAAGGAAACCAAGATTCATCAGCAGAAACTCTCCGGAAAATTGTGACTCTGCAAGAATTGGATTGGGATACAATGGCCAAAACAAATGGAAAAAAAACCCTGTTTCTTGTTTACTTTCCTTTCTCAAGGAAGGATTGTCACTTGCTTCTGCTCTCGTGTCTCTGGGAAGATGCTGAGGGTGTAGGCAGTTGCTGTCTGAGTGCTAAAGGAAGTCATCATATCAGGGCAAGGGCTGCTGTCAGAGCAGCAGGGAGAGACAGACTCAGAACAGTGTAAGAGGAAAGAAAAAGTATTCCCTTTGTCTCTGTTTGGGGGTAGTTTCTCTATTTCCTCCCCTGTTCCATCTCCCATTCCTATTTCTATGTGTTCCTGTTAAAAGTTGTTTTTAACTTGAGGAAAATTTAAATTTCTGGAAGGTCAGATTTCATTTTTAAAATAACAGTAGCATGCTTTCTGGTTAGACTTTCGAATATATCCCTAACCGTTTAAAAATACTTAATCAGCAGCTTTATCAATGGCACATTATTCACCATTTAATCTATAATGGTTTCCTTTTAAGCATTAACAGTTACTTACTACCTTAAATCCCCATTTAAACATGAATTTGAGGATTTGGACTTGTAAGGGAGAATAAGCAATAAAAGCAGCTGAATGCCAAAACAAGATTCTGCTATCAGGCCAGTATGATCAGAAATTAGGAATAAGGGGAAGAATGGAAAGCATCTGTTCTCTATTTCTCTGTCTAATCTGTTTATTCTGTCTAGTCTACCCAACAAGTTTTTACATCACACTCTGTACTTGAGAATTTTTTTCTGAAGATGCCATTTTATAGCGTCCTCCAAAAAGTACCAGCATCTCATTAAAAGATAAAAGTCCTATGCAATCCAAAGAGAAAGCAAACACCCGTGTCAAGTAATAAAGCTGTGCCTCATCTCCCATTGAACTGCAGGGGGCAGCCAAGAATTTGGGTAAAGTGCTGCTACCCGGATTTATCTTGTCAGGCTTTCCCTAGAATTAATACTCATTTTTTGTTCTAGTACACAACTTGTGTTTTCATCTATGAAAAAGGTGAATCACAAGAGAGAGGATCCACTGTAGTACTTTAATACAGTCAAGTGTCCTTCCTGACAGTGCTCAGCATTGGAGATTTCAAAGAGGGATGCAACCACTTGCCATAGTGGACCACTACAGAATGCCCCTGTCGTCTGGGGGGATGATTTTCTATCTTCAGACAGTGATTTATTTATGCCTGGGAACACCAGAATTTGTAGCCTTTCCATATAATTAGAATAACAATAATTCTGTCTAATGAAATGTTCCAGTGCTTTCATTTTCTGTGTTAAGTACCTAATGCTTTTTGAATCTTGCATTGCTCCTCGCTGCACCCTGCTATCTTGTGAGTTTTATAGATTAGCTGCACGTTGTGAGGAAAGAAAATATTTCCTTTCATCCGCTGCTCTTTCACCTTTGCAAATGCACCTTTATCTTCCGCTGTAACATCGAATAATTGGGAGGGCCCAAATTGCCAGGCATTTTGTAAACAACTATCACCTCCCTTCTCATGCATCTAGTCAAGAAAGAGGATAATTTTTTTTAAATCTTCTTATGCCTCTAACTGCTGTTATCACCTGCTTTTTATCCTGCTTATTTATGTGGTACATTTAAGATATGGGAAACCAAGAATTCAGAATGGGTTTTCTAGGGAAAGTGTGGCATTTTTTAAAATAAGAGTTTTGTAATATTTTTAGTGTTGCCCATTGTCTTGCCATTGAGGTTTATTATTTGCAAGAAGGATGGTAGCTTCATGGATTAATCAACTCTATCCTCACTTGGTTTGATGAACTTTATTGGCGAAACCTTTTTACCTTTAAGCAGTTTTCTTGGAGGGTTACTGGCCACAAATGGGGTTGGTGAAGGATGCCAGTCTCTCATGTGCATGACCATAAAAAGTGATGCCTTTTTTTTAGACCTTTTAGATTTCACTGTTAATGGTCTGTCCTGGAAACAGTGCTTGTTCTTACCTAAATATCTCAGAAAGGACTGAGCAGAAAAGAGAGAAACAAATGGATGAGGATGTGATGCTGGCAGTTTGTGAGAGGTACAGAACAGAGAGAAAAAGATGGACAGTCCCTGTCAGAGGTGGATTTGGAAGAGTAAGGGCAGGACAAGACTTAAGCCCTCTCCCTGCCTTCCCCTCAGCTCATGGGAGTGATTCTCAATATTACAGAACCTAATTTCAGGAGCTCAGGATTAAAAAAAGGGTTGAGTGGAAATATAAATAATGGATTAGGCTGAAAAATTGGTTTAGGCACTTTGACAATGTCTCTGAGGTGTCTTTGCCCCTTTCAAGGAGAAACAGATTGGAGACATGAGATGCAGAAACATGGCTTTTGTTCACTTTTCTCCCTCACGTTTTAAAATCATACCCAAACTCTTATTGTGCAAATGTGCTGTTCATGATCAAAGACTTACCTTGGAGCAGAGAAAGTCCCTGGACAGCAAGGCCTGAAGGCTAAGCCTGCAGTGCAGCTGGCTGTATCCCAGTCTGTTTGGGAAACCTAGTCATGCATGACCCAGCATCTGCTGATCCAGTGAGGTGGGGAGCAGAGTACCCCATGTCCTTCCCTAACTTTTGATCCTTGCTCCCTTTGCCAGCCCAGCTGCCTCTGGAGGCCCTGGTCCATCAGGAGTTTGCCCTCACCAGTGTCTGCAAGGCTCTTCTGTAATGCAACATCTACTAATTCCTGAATTTTCTCAGAAGTGGAATACTCTGGCACAGGGGCTGGAATTTATCTGAGAAGGGATAATGGATAGGAACAATCTTTGCCCTTTTCAGTGTATTTTTCCTCATGTCTCGTTTCTGGCATTTCCATCCACTCACAGAGTGACTCTAGTAGCAACCAGCTATTGGGAAAGGAGCAATAGAAAGACATTCAGTGAAACTTCAGAGCTGATGCCCTTCAGGTATGATGGGAACAGCCATGAAAGCAGCAGACCTGTTTGCACAGGGATCTCTCCTGCCTTGTGATGCTTTCCTGCCTTTACTGCCTGCCTTGTGGGACACTGGATTTGTGTGCCAAGAAGGCTGCTGTTAACACAGCTCAAACACCTCACAGAGAGCACTGCCCTTGATCTGTCATTAAAAACGTCCTTGACACGCTGTGGCATCAGGAGGAAGACTTGTGATGTTAATTGCTGGCAGCACTGTTCTACCATGAATGTTTACAGCCCCAGTACATTTTGTTTTAATTTTGAGAGAGGGAGGCTTGGATTTGCTTCTTTTTTCTTTTAAGAGTTTGCCCAAAGGGTGTATGAGAGCTGTGAGGAGAGGGCTGTGATCCCAGGAAGGTGACTTTTCCATTCCTGTAGTTTCTGGTGGGCTTTTTGATTATTTTGGTTTGGTTTGGGTTTTTTGTTGTTTAGTTTGGGGTTTTTTTGTCACTGAACGATGTTCCTGTGCACTCTGCAGCCTTGCAGGACTGTCTTCTCAGCTAGATCTGTAGGTAATGTAATCAGGCAGGGTTTCAACTACTTCACAGCCTTTACACCTTCTGGGTGTCCAGCCTACCTCCATCTTCTCTGTGATTGTAGCAAAAGTGTGCTGGAGAATTTCCCTTGTTTGCACCTTGCTTTTCTAGAACTTGCCAGTGCTCTGTAATGATTAAGAAAATTAAGACATGGGGACATATGCCCTTGTTTAGTCCCTGATGATGGGTCAAAAGTGGAAATTAATAAGACAGGAAATTTGTTTCTAGTCTGCAGTCAGTAAAGGAAATTCACTGGAACTAAATTAATCATGAAACAGGCACAAAGAAGAGAACAGATTATCAGGGAATTAACTCATTAATTAGGTCCATACCAAAATTCAGAAAAGGGTTTTCTTCAAGACAACAACTGAGTTCAAAGACCAGCAAGAGTCGGTCTTGGGGTACTCACAATTTTATATCAGAACTCTGCCAAGGTTTTATTTTAGCCCAGCATTTGGCTGGTTATAATGGAATATCAGAAAAGCTGCAGGAAGGCATTCAGCAGCTGGCATCATCTAACCACAAAGTGTGAGGACAGAAGCTATTATCAGCCCGTTCACATCACTAAACTCTGGTTCCTGGTGTTAACAGCAGTGTGGGAGCCCTTTCTGTTATGGCACCTTGCTAAATTTAGAGCTTGATTGCAAATCCTCCAGTGAATAGCAGCTGCTTGCTGGTGAGTGTTTTTTCCAGCATGAGGGTGAGCAGAAACCACATGCAGGTTTAAGTGAGGTAAAGTGCTAAAACACCATCCTCCATGTGGCACTTCTAGGACCCCCAGCTCGCCCTCTTTGTTCCAGTTCTCAGTGGCAGGGTGGGATGGAGGTAAATTCCTGCGTGTTTCCAAGTAGGTGGGGCTTGGCTGGAGTCTCCTCGCTGTTCTAATGGGAAGCTTCTCTCCATGATTCTTTCTTAGGCTGGCTGTAGCTTGAACTCAGGGTTAATTTAGGACCCACACTGCCCTGTTCTTGTTAAATCAAGATTTATGCTGCCTGTCTTGCTTGCTGCACTTCAGCACGAGCCTGCTTGCTGTGCAGGTGAAATGTCTCCTTTCGTGTTGCCAAGTACGGACGCTCTGGTGAAGGGAACATAGGAGAAGGGAAAAGAACTCACTTTGCAGTTACTCTGTGCTGCAAAATCCTGCCAGGTCCCTTCACAGCCTTCATAGGGAGACCTGCTGCTGCCAGATGCCACAAGGTCCCTGTCCCTGGGCCGGGCTGGAGCAGAGGCCGCGCTGCTGCGGGAGAGCGGGGATCGGTGTGTTCACATTGGTTTCTGCCGCATGTTCTTAATGAACTAACAAACCAGAGATAAACACCGGTTGAAATGAGAGTGAATCCATGTGAGAAAGGCCCCCTGCTTTCTCACTTACCCTTTCCCGTCTCCTGCTTTTGCTGAGTCTCAGCAGGAACTCAATCAAACCACACTTGGGACCATCTGAGCTGCCTATTTGCCACTTAGGACTTCCTGGGTAGTGAAGTTTCCACATTGTTTATTTAGAGCTAAGTGTTCTGCTGGGTCTCTTCTCACTTTCTGTAAATAACAACTGCCCTCAAAATTCTTCAGACTGATTACTGAGACTGACAGTCTGTGTGTTTCGAGTTGCTGAGCCGTATTAATCCGTAATATACTCTGGCCCGTGGATGGGAAAACTAATGCATTGAGGATGTCACAAGAGGTAAAAGCCAAAGGACTGAGTCTTCCTGGACACGTGAAGTACTTTGGCTGTGATGTGAATAAATCTCCCAGCAGCAGCAGCAGTGCATAAACTGTTAGAGGAATCTGCCTTTGAAATCAACATGATAGAGATTTTATAGCACCAAAACTAATTCAATTTTAGAAAAGATGAGGCACACTATTTTTTTTTTTTGCCTACCTGTAGCTTGTCATGGTAACTTTTATTCAACTTAATATAGGAATTGATGGTAGAAGGGCAAACACGTGTACACAAAGAAAAATGATACCCAAGTCCTTCAGGCACACCAAATGGATTCACCAACTTTATTAACCATCTAAAAGTTTTGCATCTGGCAATGCCAGTTTTCAAGCACTTTCTTTACAGAAGTTGAGAGCAATTCACCCCCTCTCTCTTACACACCTTTCATAAGTTCTACTAGTAGCAGGGTAACTAACTAGGGCATGCTATCTCACCAGAGGGAGAGGAAAATTGAAAAAAGAGAAGAGAAGGCATAGTCTAGGGCTGAAATCTGTTCTCCTTTCTGTTTTGGAGTCTAAATCTCTTCATATCAGAGTGTGGAAGCTGGAAATGCATCTCCTCAGACCCAATCTAAAGACACACCTTGGCAGCCCTTGCTAAAATGCAGATGGGAAAATAAACATGAGGTCCATGGATTATACAATTATACAAAATTCAATCCAGAGTTTACGCTGTGATAATTCAGTCCTGTATAATCCACAGACTGATGAAATATCAGCTTGTCCTGTGGATGTGACCCAAGGTAATGGAAGACTTCCCTGTGCTTTGGAACAGGACAGTTAAGAATGCAGAGTACACATTCAGGGAGCAAAATATTCCTTCTTTGTGCTTTTAATACAGCAAAATGCTTTGCTGCTTCTTTGGTTTCCTTCCTTCAGTCACAACAAAGGAATGTTGGAAGTGGCTCCAGAGAAACAAAGCCTAGAAAAGAAAAGGGATTTAGAGAGAAGAGATTAGATGAAATTTGTAAGAGAAAGAATTCCCAGTGCCATGTTCCCAGCTCAGTCTTCTGAAGGGAAGCCCTTTGCTCCTGATCCGTTATGATTCACTCGGCAGCTCTGCCCAGAGTGGCCTCTCTCCTTCATCTCTGCTGCTATAAACCAACACCCAGCGATAACAGCCCTGCCGAGCTTGGTTGCTGCTGTTGCATTGTACACAGCTTTCATTAATCTATTTGTGCCCAGCAGCTCATCAGTGAAAGCCCCTTCTAATTCCCTTCCTTCTGATCTGCTATGGACTTCTGAGGAGCAGGAGTGAGTTTGCAAGAGAGGAGTGACCTGTGATACTCTCTTGGTGTAGCTTGAGCAAGTTTTATTCAAGCTTTCCTTTAACACTGCACAGTTTAATCAGGGCATGTTGATATGGACTTGTACCTCCTCATCCTCCTGTCTTTTGACCTTACAGTGATTGGCTTTTAATACTGTTGTCTCCAGAAGAGACTGATTTTGCTGGTTTGGGAGCCATGAGCAGTCTTTTCCCTGCTTCCCATTTCTGATATGCAACAATTCCTGCTCTGGTTGGTGGAAAATGATGACAGCCACCCTGCAGTGCCCTGGCCAGCCTGAGCTCTTGCAGCCCTGCTGCTCCTTTACCTCTGCTCTGACAGCTGGTATGGAAATTATTCCTCCTATATTATCAGTGTGGGGAATGAACTTTTAACTTCATTTGTGTTTGCATAAAATTGGAGGAGCTAAGGGCTGGCAGGGATCTCCACAGGTCATCAGCTTCCCACAGTGAGGATCAACTTTACCTGTACCACTCCTGCCATGTTAATCCAATCTTTTCTAAAAGAGCTTTAATAATGGAATTACCAGACTTACTCCAAATAATCTACTCTAGTTCCGACCACCCTTGTATTTTCCAGGTATCTAGCCTGAGCCCTGTCTTGCTATAGGATGTCCTGGGCAGTCATTTTCTTACCTATCCAGCCTAGACTTAGAGAACTAATTATTTCAATGTGTCTTCTGCACAGTTTTCACTTGAACCAAGTCCTCCTTGAATTGCTTTGCCCAAGATGGAAATAGATCAGTAGCAGAGATCTTAATAGCGCTGGATCAAGAGAGAACAGATTAATTTATATGCCAGCTTAAATTCTTTATACCCACACAGTATTGTATTTGCATTTTTGCAACAGAAGGAATGGGTGGCTCATGTTCAGCTTGTGATTTTCAATAACACAAATCAGTTTTTTCCCAGTAGAAATACAACCTTGTCATTGCTCCTCATTTTCTGTGTTTGTACCATCGATTATTCCTATCTAATTGAAGTAACTTGTACTTGACCCTATTGAATTACAACTTTTTTTTCGGGTTGCATCTCTAGTTTGTCAAAATTATTTTGAATTTTAATGCAATTTTTGTCGTACTTTGGTTTCATCTGCAAATTGAATTAACATACGTTGCGTTTCGTCTAAACCTTTAATGAAAATATTGAATTGTACCAAATCCATGTCCGAGTCCTGCAGAAGCTCATTCAACACATCCGTTTTGACAGGGAAACACTGAGAACTGCTCTCAGTACAACTTTCTGAACAGCTTCTATAATTACTCTGCTGTGGTTCACCTAGCCCCTGCTGCTTATTTGCTGCACGAATTTGAAATGGTTTCAAAAAACTTTACTATGTGACATCTTGTCCGTGGGGTATTCCCCTGGCACCTTCTCACAGAATCAAATTAGAATGGGCCATCATAATTTGTTCCTGACAAAGCTGTGTTGACTGATTCCCACTTCTTTTCTCCTAAGTGCTTCCAAATTGTTTCTTTGCTCTGAGGAACTGGAGTTAACCTGACAGGTCTATCGTTTGCTGTCTTCTCCTTTTTCCTGTCTTCAAAAGACAGTTACTCTGTTGTGTCAGTTATCTGGTTCATCACCAGTCCTTCCTAAGTTCAAAAAAAATAATCATTAACAGCTTTGAGCTTGATTCAGTCAGTTCCTCAGAGCTGCAGAAGGAATACAGTAGATTCAGATCATTTGGAAAATCTGAGCAATTTAACTTCTCTAACCAATCTTTTTTGTGTTCTGGGCCTACTTTGTTAGTTCTTAACAACGTTAATTCATCACAGCTGACCTTTTATGAAAACTGATGCAAATATCATTCTTCTCAGCCTTTTTGTCAATAAGTTTTCCTTTTAAGGAAAGTGGACTAACAAATTATGCTGCATTTTACTACTAATAAACTTAAAGAATTGTATCCTTTGCTGTGCGATATTTTTGCCAGTCTCACCTCACTTTGTACTTTCATTTTTCATGCTTTTCCTAGCGGTTCCTCTTATACATTTGCACTCATTAGGCTATTCTAATTTTTTTTTCGACTTCCTTTTTACTATTGCCATATATTTGAAGTCAGTTAAGACCTCTTGGTATGACCACGCTAGTCCGGCTACCTTTTTTTGTAGTAAACCAGCTTGATTTTGTCATTTTTCTCAGGAATGTACAGGGGGGTTTTTCTGAATCTCTTACAGAAAGAAAATTCTTAAGGATCCTCCCCCGCCCATCCACCCACCTCCACTGAATTCTCTGCTTTGGTAGATTTACATAAAGCCTTGGCTGCTTGATCCTAGTTTTTCACTAAGCTTTGGTGGAGTTCTTTCATGGAAGCAACTTTCATGGTTCTGGGACTTTTGTCGTCTTTCTCTTTTGGCACTGCGTGCAAGGAAAATGTGAGTTTGTGCTTTAACGCTAGAGAACTGCATGTTTTATGCTGGGTTGACAAGGTCTTTAAAAGTGAGAAAATCTGCTCAATATCAGGGTTCATTGCCTGTGAAGGAAACTGTGTTCAGAGTCACCTTTGCCTGGAAATCATATTTGCAGTCAGACAAAGTTACAAGATGAATAAACCCACATTATTCTGTTAAAGTGTAGCTCAAACAAAGATTGCAAATTTTATCACATGCTTGTTGTTGCAAAACGAAACGCAAAACCTTTGCTCATTTTCTCTAAAGTCCTTGGCTTTATCTCTTATTCTGCAAGTTCTGTTTCCCAAAGTCTCTTCATTCTTTGAAGGGATTGTCAGGAGTTTTTGATCGATTGAAGGTGTTAAAAGTAGATTGGAGTTAGACTCCAGTGTATTGCTACTCTTTTAGTCTGGGTGATGCTCCATAATAGCCCAGAACTGGCCTACAAATCATCTGATTATATCGGCGGGGTGCCTGATGAATGTAAACCCAGGGAGATTTGCTTTCAGCTCTCTTGCTGGGTACCCTTGGTCTACCTTGTAGAATGAGGGGAAATTCAGTAAGTTTAATAGCTTTGACACCAGTCAGGGTCAGCAGTTTTTTATTTTTTTTCCTTCTGACTTAAGTGCATGTAATTCTCTATTTCATTTGTTACTGGATGTCCCCTGCCTTGTGCTGGAGTGAGGTTTCTGGAAGGCCACAATGAGGCTTCCCTGCCACTATTTCCTCTCCAGGCTGAACAGCCCCAACTCTGTCAGCCTGTTTTGGTAGGAGGGTCTCCATGTTCATGAAGCAGGTTTGTTCTCTCCAGTAAAGGCTTCTTGGCTCCCTGTGATAATTCTCTGTCTCACAGAGCACTCCAGAATATTAAACTTTTACAACTTCTTTTACAAAGGCTGTAGGCTTGCTGGGATAGAACAGACAGCATTTCTGAGTGTACACACAGGGGTGGGTGTGTTTAGGTGTTGGAGTGTGCTTCCCTCAGTGTTTTGGAGTGTATTATCAATTTTCCCCAGTGCTTATTATCTGAAGATTGAAATCTGTAGCTGCACTCTGGTGGGTTTGTGTCTCCTCTAATTGCAGTGTCTTCTGGCTCATCCTGATTTATAGCTTGCTGAAAAGCATGTATCCCATAGGACAGAAAGCATGATGTGCAGTTTTATATGGCAGGACAGATACCAGTGAAAAATGAAGACCAACCTTATCTGAGCTGGGAAAAATGCAGAGGAACCAAAGAGAGAAATTGAAAGGAAAAGGAAATGTGACAATTTATGTTGTCACACTCTTTTCCTTTACTCTGAACTCTTTTGGTGTTCTAGACCAGAGGTTTTCAAAGGAGGGTTTAAAGAACCAAGTGCTTGCTAAATAACCTTCATGCAGAGGTTATGGAGTGCTGTCACTCAGGGAATTGTGTGTTCCAGTTGAGTCTACCCTTGTTCAGTGGAACTGCACCGCACCTGCATTGCTGGAGAGAACAAAAATATGAGCTTCCATCATTTCTAAATGCCATTATCCTTCTGAAGAGATGAAAACTGTTCTCTGAATACAGCCTTAGACTGAAGTGGACATGAGGCTGAATCAGAGCTCCATGCATATAATATGAGTTCTTCTATTGAATTCAGTGAGCTTTGAATTAGACCCCAAGTGCACAGTGTGTGAGAGAATGCAGTCTTGAGCAAGAAAATTTCAATGCTTTCATTTTTTTTTTCAGCACAGTTATTTCTAATCATGTTTTGTATTTCTTTTTTTTTTTGAGCAAAAGGTTCTCTGATGTCCTGCCTGCAATCTGGAGAATAATAATTATTTCTGATATGCAGCCTTTTAGCTGAATGTTAAGAGGGAGGAGAAGATAATGGAAAAAAAAAGAGAAAATTTTCTTGTGTTCTTATTCCTTACACCTTCAGGGAAGGAGTAGATGCATTTGCAGGTTCAGTGTTATAAAAAAGCAAAGAATGATCTTAGGAAAAGTAGAGTAGAAAGGAAAAAGAAAAGAACAATATTTTGTGTATGGATTTCTGTTTTCTCTCCCCTGTTGCTGCTCCTCTATTCTCAATAAGCTTCCTGAGTTCTGGTCATTCACCAAGGGATAAGGTTACAAATGAAGTACAACACACACTTGAAAGTGTGCCTTTTTAAATTTCAAGGTCTGGGAAGAGATTTTGCTATATTTTGCAATACATGAATGAGATGCTCTACCTTGAATATGCTCCAAACTAATTTCAAGCTTTTAGGTAAATCAGAGGAAGAGCTTGGGACTGAGTGCAGGGGTAGGAGAGAACTGCAACTGGGAAGTGAGGATGGACTGGAACAAACAGGAGATAATACAGTTGGAAGCTGAGGGCATTAACAGAGTTGTTTGACAGCCCTGGACCAGAATTGTGGTGCCCCAGGTTCATGCTGGCACGTGTTGATCATGAATAAGCATCACCCTGTCCCTGAAAGCAGAAAGAGGGACATCGAGTCATTGTGCTCCCCATGCTATTGTTCGGGCTGTGTTCCCAGTGAGGGAACAAAGAATAAATCCAGCAGTGCTGAGAAATAAGGCCTCGATTGCTGTGCTCAATTACTGTGTAAGTGAGAACCTGCCTTTGCCCAGCACACGTATTTTTGGAGGATGACAACTTCGAAAAACTCTGGAATAAAATTTTTTTGAAAACCCTGGAAAACGTGGCTTGGAACTTCCTAGACATTTTGTTTCTGTTTTCTTTTGCTTTCTTTATCCCACGTCAACAGCTTCCTATTTCTAATGGTTTCTTCATTTATGGTTTTGGCCTTTGCTTTTCTGTCTCTTCCAGCCACATTATATGAAGCCAAGGCTTTCTAATCTGCATTTGTAACACATATCCAAGAGGAGATTAGTTTCAAAATGAGACTAGAAAATAGTACCTGGCTCCCTCAGATAAGCCTGAGACGAAGCCAGAACAGTGCTGAACTCTTTGGAGTCCTGGTTATTCCATTGACTCACACTTCCCTTTTACTCCTGCACTGAAATGCAGTTATAGTTCAGAGAAGTGGCAGCAAAGAGCAGCTTGTGGGGTGTCATATTCAATCTCTGTCAGTGATGCCCAAGTCCAATCAAAGGATATTTTCTCCCCACCTCTGTCACATAAGTACTCTGGCACCAGGAGTGCTACCTTAGATCTCTCAGACAAACTGGCTGCCTTCTCAGCTGCTGCACTGACAGAGAATGTGGAAACAAAAACCTCGAAGCAGAATTGTCTGTTTTTGTGAAGTAACTGTTTTGCTTATATAACAGTATCGTGGTAGCTCCAACAAAATTCAATGTCTAATTATCTTTTTCCTTCTTCTGTACCGCATGACACAAAGGAAACAGAATGTGCCTTGGAGCTCTTGGTGTAAAGAATTACAACCAAAGAATTTATTTCCACTACTTTGATGCTGTAAATGTCATCATGCCTAGTATTTGTCTGCCCAGTGTCCAGGGCTTAGTGTCACGAGAAAAAACACAGCTAAATAATAAAAAATGTCTCCAACAAATGCGAGTTTGGATTTTTGTGTTTGTTTTCATCACAGTTGCATTCCTTCTGTGTTGCTTTCTGCCAGCATCCTGGGGCTAGGAGTGATCTGGGACAGGGGGAGGTGGAAGAACAGATTATAAAACAGTCATGGGAAGGACATGCAGAGTTTGCAGTGGTGTGCATTGTTGATTTGAAAGCTGAGCTTTTCCAGCAACGCAACACACAGAAACACACTCCATGACTTCAGAGCATATGGCAAAACACTGGAGAAAAATCACAGTCTTATGTCCAGATTTTCACAAACGGAAGAGAGGCCAAGGTTGCAGAATAAACTTACTCGTTGTAGTTTTTCTGGGTATGGAAAGAGTGGTTTCAGAAGGAATTACTTAAGTGTTGAATGGTGATGGACTTGATAACAGCCTGTGTCCAATATCCTGAGAAGTGGTGTATTAATGCATTGTTCCCATTTCTGAGTCACAAATGAAACTATGATGTTCTTCCTTTCCTGAGGTTCTGAAAGTGCTATTTAATGACCTAAAATTATTTTCTTTATCTTAACCTGTCATGAAGTTTAGTTACATCTTTATAGAAGTATGTCCATGCCCTAAGTCAGATAGAAGCTTAAAAAAAAAAAAGAAACAAACAAAAAAAAATGAAATCCTTTGGTTTATAGCCCATTTGGGGATTTTGGCACAATTGAGATTCTTCAACAGCAGTGATGCAAATTAAATTAGCTAAAATTTATTGATTCCCCAATTTAGCTAAATCAGATTTTAGTCCAATAGAGTGTTTGCACATGCAAGTGCACTAAAATAACTCAGCACTTCTTAGACAACAGATTCAGTTACGTGTTCATAGCTGGGCTCAACGTCTCTCTTGGAGAATGGCAGGGAGGGACATCCTCTAATGTGCAGATGGGCTGGGATAAATGAAGATCAGGAATGTTTCTAGCCTGATCTTCACAGGTGAAAGATTAGTGCAATTGGAAGAAACAGACTAATGAGAAGGGAAGTTCCCCTACATCCATCTGCCATCATATTTGTTAATGTCTTTTCTTTCAGCAAAGAATGAGATCCAGAAGCATAAAAAATGTGTATTTTTCTAGGAAAAGACTGTGAAGGGAAACAATTTGTTAAAGATAGTCTGAGTACCTCTCTGAAGTGGCAAGCACTTGACATCTCCTCGAGTCAGCCATCCTAGAGCTTTCTTGTTCCCACCACATGGAACTTCACTAAAGTAAAATCCAAGTACAGTAAAAAGCCTTTTTTTTTTTTCCTTACTCCCATCCTTTTCCACTGAAGGTGGAGGGGGAAGGGATTTGCTGCTCTGAGATAACAAAACTGTGAAAACAGAAGCAAAGGCATAGGAACTGCTTGCCTTCATCCTGCACAGCATTGCCCTACACTGATGGAGGCCTTCTCTGGCTCTGCATTTTGCTCTCATTCGGAACATACTGATGGGAGATGGGGTGATGGTACGTTGGCTTCTAATTAGATCAAAGCTGTGATGCAAAACACCTTCTTTGGAGTCCTCTTAGGAGAAGCAAAAAGCAAAAAAGGCAAGCATCACATCAGAGAAAGGAAGAGATAAATAGGAAATCAGAGAAGGATGGTTGTGGAAAAGTAGGGGTGAAGTCTGGCCCTTCCAGGAATGTGTTCTCTTTCCTTCAGTGATTTTCCAAGTTCTGATTCTTCCAGGCTGTCAAGTGAGAAAGGACAACTATCCATTTTCAGGGACATATCAAAATCTGATGAATCCTGTATTTTATCACCTTTGAGAGCAATTTTCCAATCATGGTGCTGCTATATTTACTCAGGATGGCTGAATCCAGAGAGCAGAAAAATAGTGCAGCACTCATCCACAATTTGAACCAAGCTCAATTCAGTGCCTGGGAACTTTATTTTATGGAGGCAGTTGAGATTTATTACTTCAATGTCAAAGGTAGTGATTTGGCCAAGTACATAAGTAGAAGATTGCCCTTTGTGGAATGAGAATTTGGTCCTGTTTGCATCCTGCTCTATATGGATATGTCTAATTTCAGTAGCCTGGTGGTGTACCAGTTCAGTGCTTGCATGTACCATGCTCTCTTGTTTCCATAAATCCATGAGTAATGGCCAGAAAGGAGCCGCGTCCCTGAAAAGTGACGGATGGCCTACAGGCAATGCACCTGCCATGCAGCTCCCTACAACTTATGCTGTTAGGGCCTGAGGGAGAGTCTCAATGAGCTGAAATGATTTTAGTTCTGCTTTTGGGATAGCTGCTTTATTGTGCATGGCAAAGACGTGAACGAGTGTGGAAAGTCATCCTTCCGAGTGCCAGGGAGCTCTTTTGCCACATGGCTTGTAAGAATGAATGATTTGGCCACCGAGAATCTGGCTTAGACAAGGTTTTTTAAATGAGCAAATTAACACTGAATGGACACAAATATTTTTATTTCTACTTGAAAATGTCGTGACAGTAAACTCTGTTTCTTTGGCCTTTCTGCAACAAGAAACAAACAGAGTCAGCCATATGGCAAAGTTGAGACATTTCTTTATGCAGAAACATAGAGCTGCTGATTGGGGCCATGAAAGTTCTCACTGGTTTAACCCTACAGGTTCCCCATCCTACATCTTGTGCACTAGAAAGACTGATGGAAAAAATCCACTTGTCAGAGGAAAAGTTGATACACTTGTGACTTTTAGCGCAGTTGCATTGGAGTGGGAGTAGGGATGGTGGAAATAGCCTTGACAAAGAAGGAGTACCAGGCAAAGTGCAGGTGACAGTGCAATTTATCACATGGCTGTGAAATGTATTAGCTGCCTATCACCCTCAGTTATGTAAAACAAAAAGAGGGAGAACTGATTAAACTATGACCTCTTCCATCTACTGGCTGTCATTTTAGTACCTGTGACAGAAGTTGGTGTCTAGTCATTAAATGCAGACTTCTCCATTTCAGTTTTGAGCAGTAGATTAATAGTTCATGTTGTGTGATTCCTTTTCCCTCTGCCTGGCTCCGTACCCACAGAGGAAGCCCTCCTCTGTGTACATCACCCCTCTGGGGTCAGCTGTCCACCCACCACGGAGTCATGGTAGATCTCTGTGCCAAGGCTCCCTCCTCTTTCTCTTCTGGCCCACGTTCTCCCACTCTTGTGTCTGGATCTGGATCTCTATCTCCTCCTGGCAGCACAATGTCCTGATTTCTCCTGAACAGCTTGACATCAAATCCTAGAGGGAGGAGGGATGCATTGGGCACTTCTAAGCTCCCTGTCCTAGGGGAAGATATCTTAAGTTTAGTTATACAAAAAATTATGTTTGACTCTATGGCAAAAACTTGAAGCAGCAAATAATTTATCACCACACTTAAGGGGAAGTTTTACATGTGTCTTTTACAGTCTGTTTCCACCTGGTTAGTCCAGATAAGGTTTTAAAAGATGCCCTATTCCATAGAAGCTTGATACCTCCACCTCCCATTATCTGTTTACAGAGATGCATAGCCATAAAGTTAAACTTTGAAAAGGTGGCTGCTAATTATGAAAATTAGTTAGTGAACTGACACAGACTCTTTAATCAATATAGGTAACTACCTGAGCTCAGTCAGTAACTGAGCTGCAGGCAGACTCTGCAGGGTAAGAGTTGCAATATGGATGTGCTGCTTCTGTGGGAAGGATTTATGGGAGACAGTACAAGCCTTTATAGTGCAGGGGGCTACCAGGTCTTTGAGAATCATTCTAACATTTCAGTAGTCCAAAGTGTGTCCATAATGAATACACAAGGGCTACCCTTTAGCAGTACCATGTACCTTCATCCATCCCCATGCCAGGTAATCTGAACAGCTAATATAGAAGGGCAGGGTGTTCATGGATTATTAAAATGCATTTGCTTGGGACCTCTGGATTACCAAAAGATGATAGAATGAGTATCTGAAGACCCAGGATCAGTCAGCAAGGATTTTTCTTCAGGAATTAGGAATGTATTTAATGAATTATCATTTAGTAGAAACATTATTTTCCTTGGCGGTTCAGCTTGTGACTGTGCCGCAGGTACCCTGGTGTGAGAGCATCTCTCCTGAGCAGCTGCTCTTACCATCCTTTCCCATTGGGTTAGAATACACTTCTTCTTGCCTGGAAGGGTTTAATTTCCCTGTTATTGTAGTCAGCTGCATCCTGCTGCATCAGTGAAAGGAACATACTGGGAATATGAAAGAGTTTGGGAAGATGACTGCCCATGGTCTGGCACTAGGCCAGTGTTGAATCTCCAGTAATCTGATCCCACTATTTAAAATCCTCATTGTTCTGGTTTTAGAGTGTTCCTATTGTAGACTTTTCTAGGAAGAGGTGTGAGAAATAGTGTGAACATGACTCTCCCCTGAGTTGTGCTGCTCTCAGATCCTCTCCTGAAGTATTAAGCAGGAGGATTGTGTTCGTTTGCCTCTGGATGGTCTCCAAGATCGAAACTTCTGCAGCTAGACCTGGGCTATTTGTGCTTTCATTTTGTACTGGCTTTCATTTGAGTAATAGAGCCAGGCAGAGGAGTAAGCCCAGTGAAATATAAATAAAACACCAGCAGGATGAAGAATGGGTCCAGCAAGCTCCCAGTGTAAAGAAAAGCAGTGTCAAGCTGCTCATATTTGTGCCAGCTCAGTAGCCATGTAGGAACTTTCTGGTAGCTAAGCAACAGAGGCCATAAAGACATCCAGGCCACATGAGCTATATCTTCAGACTTTCTTCCCTATGGGAAAGCTGTGAGAGTGGGCAGACAGGTAGGAGAGAAGCCAGCAGTGGATTTCTTCCTGTATTTCAAAGCAGCCAGAGTGGGGACTAGGATCTAGTTCTGTGAATATGTTACAGAAGAAGAAAAGTTCTGTGAATTCAAATGAGTCCTGGGAACCTTACAAAAGCCCGATGTGCAATTTGGAAAGTTCACAGGACCTTTGTGTCCCTGGGATTCACCAGTCACCACCTAATAAATACAAGTCTCCTTATGCTGATTATAGAGTTCTGCCTGCTTTAGTTGCCTGGGTCTATTAGTCACCAAATTAAATTTTGTATAAGTAATAGTGAACCACTTTCAGGTAGTTCTACTCAGGAAATAATGAAGAGCAGCCTGAAAATCAACTTACCTATCCATTTATTCTGTGGATAAATGCCGGAGAAAGTCATAATAGCAATAACTGAGATTTATTTAACTCCTTTCATTTGAAAGAATCCCAGAGGGCTTTTCTCACAGCACACAAAGAGATTGCTCACTCCCTGATGAAATGCAACACTTCTGGGGTGGAACACAGCAACTACTCTACTCCATCAAGAACTACATAAAATTTGTTAACAGGTAAAGAGAGAAACAACGGTAGTATTTTTTGTAGACAGAACGTAATCTTCTTAACTGGAATTTGTCCAGATTTTAAAAGTTTTGTGCTTGCAAAAAAAAGGACGGGTTATCAGGACCTTGATTTTATATCTTATCCAAAAGACAGCTATGTGTTGGGCACTAGTTCAGTACAGACTAACAAGCAAGACCATCTTGTATTAATTAGTAGATCTTTACAGCATCTGGATTTTCCTTTGAGGCCGTTCCATCATCCAGGTTCAGACTTGCCTGATTTATAAGAAATCATGAGATCATGCTCTTAAGGAGTTGCAGGTACTAGTTTACTACTCTTAATGGAAACTGGATTACCTTTGCCTTTTTTCCCTTGCCAAACACTGAATCAGGTGCATGGAGCTCAGAAGCTTTGGGAGCTTGAGGAGAGATACCGTGTGTTATTACTTGACACGAGGACAGCACAGATGGTTGCAGCACACCTCGGTGACCTCGGTGTCGTGTTAGTGTAGGTGAGATCATGGGAGAACCTGCTGGAGGGTGGAAGAGGGGCAGCATCTTGGTGGTGCCATCAAGTGGAAATCATGTGCCTGTACACAGAACACAGGAGTGTTTCCCTACAGAACGTGGCTCTTGAGTCAAGCTCTGCATGTTTGCACATGATTTACCTTGTGGTCTTCATTGCCTTCTCAGGCTGCTAGGCTCTACTGCAAAATAATGTTAAGAAAAATACCATTACTTGTCTGTCTATCTATGCATGTTTCTACCTAGTAATCATCAGAAACAAGTAACTGAGGTTTAGTCTGGCTTTCCCCTTCTCAGTAGGAGAACTGAGAGCTGATACATAGTGAAAGCCAGCAGAAAAATTTCCTTTCAAAGTGACCTTCCTGACTAATGAGCAGTTGAGGGTCACAACCACAGAACAAATAAATGAGGGGACCATTTGAGGAAAAACTAAGCAGTAAATTATGGTAGAACACAAGAACATCAATCATTCTGCGTCGGCTTTAATATCTCAAACTGTAGATGCAGACTGGATAGAGACAAGAAAACCCAAGTGCCAGATCTAAAAGCAATAAGGACTTGGGCTGGCTGTGTGGTGGTAAGAAGATAGCTGTAAGCATCAGGTTGTCATCTTTGTTCCACTTCATCTTGTTTCTTTCTGTGTTCTTCTCAGGATCTCTTTTTCCTGCCATATTTTATCAGACATATTCTCCTGCATAAATTAAGCAGTGGTTTGGAGTTGTGTATGTTTCTGTAAATTAAGGGAAATGATGAACCTATCGTTAATGGCTGAACAAGTGTTAACAAAAGTAGAGGCTGAAGATACCACAGCCTAAATTCCTGGTACGAAAAAAGAGTTATATCAGACCAGATTCTTATTAACCAGCATCAAAAATCAGAATGCAGCTGGACCTTTGTTATACACGAATTCTTCAGTAGCCAGCAGGGCTGCTGGTGAGCAAATGCCAGCACTATTGCTGAGGGTGTGCTTAAAAGTATGTTTAGTTACATTGCTGTTTGCCTTCTCTGATAATATTTGAAAGTGTTACCCAGTTGCAAACAAGTGTGGGAGAGGGAGTAAAATTCTTAGTAAGGGTATAAAAGTATATTGAAAATGAGTGTTAAAGTAGAGCAGAGAAAGGTCTGGTTGCACCCCCACTGGTGAGGGCAGGCAGACCTTGGCTGGTAAATGTCCTCCTGGCTGCAGAAGGCTGCCTGGCTGGTTGGCATATCCAGTATTAATCATCCTATAAATTGACATGGACTTGTTCCAGTGCTTAGGTATTCATGGAGGACTTTGCTGGGGAGCTTGGGATGCTGCAGAGTGGTGAAGTGGTTTGGTTGAATCAATAGGAACTTGGGCTTCTTTGGAAACTTTTTTTTTTTTTCAATCTTATCCATTCTGAAAATGCTGCTGAAGCCACTCAGCAACGACCATTTGTGAAACTAATGGGCTGTTCTAGCCTGAATGTCCCCCATATCCAGCGGCTGGGAGCCAGCAACTCCTGCATTTTTCATAAAGTGCCTAAAGTACTGTCTCTTACACTTTGTGCTTTGGTTTTGCTGTCTGTAGAAATGGGAACAATAAATCCTGGTCTCCACAGCGAGGTCTTTTAAAACTTCCCTCCAAAGAGATAACAGCACAGTGCACAGTTTGCATCTGCCCAGCTCCAGCCCCACCTGGCTTTGCTCCATGCCGTACAGACTTGGTCTGAAACATTCCCGGGAGCCAAGTGATTAAGGAGTGCTGTGCTGAGATAAAGCAGGAGAAAGGGCAGTAGGAAGATCAGTTCCACAGGTAATGGTTGTAAGAGAAACAGGCCACACAGAGTGACTGTGCTGGGGAGCCTGACTGTCAGAGCATCACTCACCAGGCCAGCAGGAACCTGCTGACTGCTACAAAGACCTTTCACACCCTCGTGAGGCACACACACAGATGGAAGGGCAGCAGCCACTTCTGAATACGGTGTTTGCTGAAACCTCGGTAATTGGAATTATCATGGTGCTTGGTGGAAATCTTACTCGAGGAAGAATCTGTAATCTGGATGTCTTGCAGGCTTTTATCTGTGTAACCCTAGGCTGCAAGAACACCTGGTACGCAGGAAAACAACTCTGCATATTCTGTAAACTGACATCCATGTACAATTTATGAGAACAACAGAATAATCTTTCTTTTTCTGCCATGTGAAGGATATGTGATGATCAAAACACTTTCCAAGGACATGTTGGAAATCTAGACCAGAATTTACATTGAGCCTGGTTTGTTTTTTAACAAAATTGAGATTTGTCATCTTTCTCAAGAGAGATTTCCTGTTTTACAGATTAGCCCCGTGGTTTTAGTGATTCCTGGTAACCCCGTGCAGCAGGTCAGAGGAAGCAATGCAGCCAGGTGATTGAAATGCATCCTAAAAAGATGCTGGGTGTGAGCACAGACTAGCTCTCATTTGTCATTTGTTAGCTGTCTAGGCCCCATCACTCTGCATCCAGAGAATGAAGTCAAAATATTTCTCACCATAATGGAGTAGCTATAAATGATGCCATAAATATCTAAGCAAACATGGGAATCGCTACTGCTCAGCTGTAACTTGCATATGGGATGTGACATATTGCTGCTCAGGGAAACTTAATTGAAACTATTTTCCATGAGAAAACACAGCTTTAGCAAAATGGATCTTTTTCAGAAATCAAAGAAGTTTCCAAGAATCTGCCTGTAACATATTTTCTTGACACAAATCCTTTTTGAAATTGCTTCTTTTTTTTGGTTTTTAGGAGTAAAAAGTTAATTTAATTTTCTGTTACTTCTAGTATTTTTCTCAATTTTTCATACTATTTTAGTATTACTAATGCAAAATATGTCATATGTTATAAAATACATTTTTTTCAAGGGGAGAAAAAAATCACAGTAGTTGTATGTTCCAGTTTGGTGCAATTCTATAAATTTGGAGTTTTCACTGTCTCTCTTAAGTCTTCCCATAATTATAGATGCCAAAGTACAGCTTCCTTACTTACTTTCCCTGTGAAATTTTGCTGGTGCAAATCATTCTCCTGTCATTTGGCCTGTCACTTGTAAATAATCTGAATTGTGGGCTTGTGCCGTTCTGTGTCAGAACTGTTTCACCTGTCTTGTACAGACTGTAAATCCAAAAATTGCATTTTCTGGGCAACAGGGTAAAAAAGCACAGGAGAGAATACAAAGCCTATATTTATGGCATTGCCCAAAGACTGAACTGTCAACAGGGAAATAATACTTCTTTCTTATAAACACTATTATACCGTAAGTGAAGTCAACAAGAGTTCTGCTGCTGGCCTCGGTGGGAGCAGGACTGGATCCAGGCAAGTGTATTTCCTCATTTTACCTTTGCACACACAGCCTGGTGACAGAGAGCTGAGAAGACTTTGGATTGACTTACACTGATGTCTGTTATTTGCAGCGACTCAAATAGCTGCTTTTATTATTATGGTGATGATAGGGCCTGCAGACCCCAATTAAGACTTGGGGATGTCGTAGTTTGACATTGTGTAATTACAAAGGGAAACGTCTCTCTGAACTCCCGATCCCCTGAAGCTGTGTGCAGACTCTGCAGGAAGCTCGAGCCTTTTGTTGAAGAACAGTTTTGCACCTTTTATTTCAATGCATAATTACTAGTGGAATTAGTATCTTCATGCAAAACAGTTTCTTTGTTGCCTTCCTTCTAGAACTTTTCAGTTCTCCTTCAATGCCAAGATGACCTTTTGGTCAATGTGAATTTTTGTTCTCTAGGGAAATCTATCTGTGTCCTTTCTTTTGTTTAAATCATTCTCTCTCCTCCACGCATATCCACTCTTTTCTCTCTTGGATTTCACTCTGCTGTAGCATAATCTCAGTGCACAAGTCAGGGAGAATGAGATGGACAAATGCCTTTGAGATCTTTGATTTATCAAAATATTTTCATTCCAAAACGATGGCAGGGGAAATTGCATCATCCATATATCTGTCTGGTGAAGAGAAAGCAGACTGGGAAATATTTCTGCAGAATGATGGGCTCTGGTGTCAGTGTCTGTTCCAAGCAAATAAAAAATGTGTGTGTGGAGAGTTAGAAGAATTAAAAAACATATGTAGGTATAGATGACTTCTCTTTGGCATCCATAACTGAGGAGACAGCTCAGCCAACTTTGTTCCTCTTGCTTTTGAAAACCCAAATAGATAAACTCAGTCTCAAGAGAGAAATCAGAGGAAAAGTCAAACTCTCTTCTTCTTGAATCTTGGTTTTCAATTACAGCTCAATACTGGTCTTATGAAATTATTGGTCTCATGTCTGGTTTAAATAGATGCAGCTCCATGGGTTTTCATGGAATTCCCTGATTTCTTCCTGTTGATGACCTGGTTCGTTGTTTTAGCTGTGGTAGCTAAAGCCCTGTCCAAGATGAAGTCATTTTACTGTCCATAATCCAGATATAAAAGTTTTCTCCAAGAAACCAGGAGGCTTAGGAAACAAGTCCTCAACTGGCACAGTAGTCACTGTTGTTGGGTTTCTGGTCAAATCTTACTGAGACTCAGTTTGATCCTGGAGATTTGCTTGTGTGTGAGTGCTGATTATTTTTTGTTATACTGGAATGTAACAAAAAGGTTGATTGGTTTCTGAAGACTTTATGTTTTCAGATGCTACAGAGTCAAAAATCCATCTCTTTAAGTGAGTGCCAGGAAATCACAGACCAGCTTTAGGCACAGCAGTTTCTTGGGACAGGAGGTTGCTGGGAAAAGCTGGCTTGGCCTCTGAGCTCCTTGCAGTGCTGAAGGAAGCTGAGCTTTCTGCAGCCAAGGAAGGACTTGAGATGTGCCTTGCCCTCACAGAAGCCAGGAAAAGCCTGTCCCTTATGCAATCTTGGCACCAGTGAGTGCAGCCAGCCCGGCTTTGCAGTCCATGCTCTCACCAGCTCTGCCTCTCATCGCTCCTTAGGTGCCGCAGTTGAATTTTACTCCAGTTTCTGAGAACCCTGCCATCAGCTCTTGTCAGAAGTCCTTCATACCAGTAATGTAATACAGAGCTTGAGTCCAAACCAACTCAATCAAAGTCTGTTCCACTGCAGTAGCAATAGGGGAACCTAAGCAAAATGTATCTTTCACTTTTAAGGAATAATTTTTCACTATCAATTTTGTGGCGGCGCCTTTAAAATTTTCACATAGCGAACAGTAAGATTTGCATAACAAGAATACTGAGGCTGTACATAGAACTTCTATAATTTGTATGAAAATTACAGTGATTTAGGAGGGAGCTTAAAAAATCCCCCTTTTTTTAGTGCAAACCAAGACTGTCAGTGATGGAGTTAAAGGGAAAAAGATCACAAAGGCAGGTTAAATAATCTTTTGCTAAAGGCAGTATCTTGTATTTCCCTCTAAAATGCCTGTCTGATTGATGTCAGAGATAGGATATGTATGGGTTTGATCTAGTGTGTCATTTCCTGCATTCCTGAGACATTATAACTCCTACCTAGATACTTTCCAATCTAAACTGCTGCCCACTCCTGGCTGCACATCTCTGACTCTGCTCCTTCGCTGGCTCTGGATTTTGTCTTGCTGTCACAATCACTTCAGCTTGTCAGGCCAGCAGAAAACCCATCCAGCCAAAGGAAGGAGAATAGTCATCTACCAGCTGAGTGCACTGATGTGTCCAAATGCTGGATTCACTGAGATCAGCAGGAGGACCCAGTCTGGAATGGGATCAAGCTTCCCGTTTAAAATACAGGATGCCAAACTGACCAGCTTAGGTTAAACGTCTGGCTTTAAGGTGCCAAACAGAGCAAATAGCAGCTGAACTGCTGTGAACTCCTTGCTAATGCATAGGTAGTTCCTCCCAGAGGGTTGAAACTTGTGGTGATTTCTTTTCTGAGTCCCACTGCAAAAAATTCTCTTCCCCCAGCCTGGAACTGAGGGGTGATCACAGTGTTGGTTGACTGCAGCCTTTCCCCCAGTTGCTCATGAACAACAAACAGCCTCTCCTCCTCAAAGGAGATATCCTGTGCCTCTCCTCCTCCTCCTCCAAGGAGCACAGCTAGCTAGGTACAGTGTCCTGCCCTTGCACTTCTCTTTCTACAATGGAGCCTACTGGTGAAAAATACGAACTTCAAAATCATAAAAAGAAATGAGGCAAATTCCCCCTATCTTCTCCACTTAGTTTTTCAAGGAATGTTGTGAATCTTTTACTGGAAAGGACCTAGCAGCAGGCAGGGCTGTATTAGAGAAAATGAGGTGAAGAGCTATTTTTAAACCCACTGAAACAGTACCAGACAAATTCCATTTATAGGAACTTGTACTTGTCTTCTTCTGTGCCTTGAAAAGGATAATGATTTCTGTGAAGTAATGATCCTCTCATCATAAACAGGATCCCAAGTGCTGAACCTGATGCCCTCCTTGATATTTCTATTAGGATTTTTGGACTAACTTCCCTCACTTCCTTTCCCCTCACCTTTAAGCAAAGACACTGCAATATTGTTTTTTTTTTTTTCCTATTCATCCCGTTTCCTTCTTCATTATAAGAAAATTAGAAGCTTGGAAAAGCCTCTTGTGGTGCTAAATTGTTACTGGCTAATAAAACTGCAGGAGTCATACATGGTGGGGCTTCTTCCATAAATCAGCGGTGGAGGGAATTAGGTGGCAAGAGATGGAAGTGCAATGTTTAATCAGCTCGTGTAGGAAATCATTAGCTGCACACCCTCATTCCATTGCTGGCTCATTCTTCATTCCCAATGGCTGCTTTGCCACCAGACCATTAACATTTTTCAATTACTTTCTAAATGCAGTGAAAACCCACAGAAGTGGTGAAATATCAGTGGATGTTATGGAAACAAAAAGTCTGAAGGATGCGTCTGTCTTTTGTTTGTTTTCTTTTTTTTTTCCCTGCCTTTCTTCATGCCTGTACTCTTGTTTCCTCTCAATTATAAATGTACTGAGGTAAGTGACAAGTGACCTCTAGCCTGGAGGCTTCTGTCCCCTCCACCAAATAAAGAGAGGCAGAAGACTGAGTGGTAACATGGACAAGAATGAGATTTTTTTATTAGATTTCCTGTATGTTCTCATTTATGGTTTTGTCGATTTCATGGCCTCTTGCACAATCTACCATTGTGATCCAATTTCTGCAAAACTGATCAGAGATTAGGCTTTTCACTTTAGTGGCACCAAAAAAAAAAAAAATTGGGTCACATTTATTTGCTAAAAATTCAGGTCAAACAAAACTGGTGCTGCTCAGCCAGCAAGAGCATGGCTCATAAGGGCCCCATAACTCAGCTGTGTGTCTCACTGGCAAAGGCTAAGGCAAAACTTCATCTTCCACTGCCAGTTCTTTATTTGATCTGAAAGAAACTCGCTCACAGCCTCGAGTGAGAGGAAAACCTCACCCTAAGGAGTCAGTGTGGGGTTTTTTTTCCCCTGAGACTGCAGTGGTGCCAGGGTTTCTGCTCTGGGTTGCTAATCCAGGATCTTTAACCTCCCTTTGCATTAACTGATGTGTTGGTGTGGTAGTTTCCTGCACAGACTCACAGCCAGGGAGACTGGGTACTTCTGTGGACGTGTGCTGTCCATGTGATAACTTGCAGAGCTCTGTGATGAACCTCCCAGCATTTCTCACCTCATCAGCTGTCCCTTGCCCACCAGTCCACGGAGGCTCTGTGTAATCCAAGCTTCTGCACAGATTCCCACAGTTGCTACGGCTTGAAAAGCAAGAGCAAACTTTAAAAAAAATGAGTTTTTCAGTGCATTTCCCAGAATTATATATAATGTCTTCTTAATTAATTTTGGGTTATACTATTTTTATGTAACTTCTGGGGTAACTGTAGAACAAGTTATAGTTCAGTGGGGTATTTTTTATTTCTTTTATACTCGCAGGAGCTGTTCACATGTGTATTTGCAGCTTGTAAGAGATATTCCCATGCCAAACTCCTGTTGCTTTTCAGACACAACATCTGTCACTTGCTCCCTGTACAGTTAATCACATTAACTGGTGGCCAGCATGACTGCTTCTGGCATGGGATTTCCCACAGAAAACTGTAGCAGGGGAAAGAAGTGTCTGCAAGGTTGTGAGCTATGCACTGATCAAGGTGGAAGTGATGTGGCTTTCTCTAAAATAATATAGGTTTAACTGAAGATTAAATTGTATGTTCTTGAAAGACAGCATGTCCACAGTTCTGTGTTTTATTGGAAATGTCCTTGATCTGTCTGATCCCATGTGGGGGGACCAGCACAATCCCTGCTCTGTGCTTCTAAAAAACTGGAAGTATCATTAGTTCAAACTGCTGGATAATGGGTTGAGCCCCCATTTGACAAGAAGAGTGTGTCCAGCTCCTTTTCATGCATCCTTGTGAGTTTTCTCTGCCACTTTCCCATCCTAATCTACACGTACCAACAGGGGATGGCTTAAAGGAACCTCTGCAGTGAGAAAGCAGGATACAATAAACTGTGTGAATATGTGGAGAGTTGGTTCAAAGTACATAAATTTCCCTTGCTCCTGTATGTGACCTAATGCCTGTAGAGAAAAGATGGAGCAGCAACTCCTTCCTCTTGTGAGCAGCACAGATTGAAGGTTTTTTCAAATGGATTCTAGCTGCTTCCCAGAAGGAAGTGTGCCACTTTGAGAATAAAGTTTGACATATCTCTACAAGACATATCTTTCCTTTTTCTCCATTTCATCTTTAGAATTCAGAAACTGTTTTATTCAAGCATTAGCTGGCACTCCATCATACTCTGGCTCCTTAGGTATAGTGTCTGCAAAACCCAATGTGAAACAAGAGCCCAGGCTGATAAGTAGAGAGTACACTTGATGTAACATCTCATTTGTCAGACAGTGAAAGAAATACAGGAGGGAATGATCAAAATGTGTCTCTGTGTTAGTCCTGGTGCTATTTTGCTTTGGTGGACTGAAAAGGGTTCTTTGAGCCAGAGAAGATAATGACAGCTTACACCTGACTTTTATCAGCTGTTGCAAGAAGAGTGCTTCTGTCCTCAAGAACCTCTTGCTCAATTGTCAACATCTTGGTCCTGTGCTGGAAGTGGAATTGTGGGATTCTGGAGTAAAAGTGGCTGTAAATCCCTATTGCACTTTTTGTCCTCCAACAGACCAGTCTAGCTCTTGATATGCCCTGATTTTTCTTACCTATCTTGAGCTGTAGGAAGCAAAGCACAGATCTTGTGCATGACAGTCTGTATGAGATTTTAACCTTCTCCCTTTTTCTCCTGGCAGGGCCGTATGACAGGGGTCATGCAAGGAAATGCAAAAGCACTTATTGACAGGTTTAGAATTCCTGAGGCCAGCTAGGGAGGAGGATGTCAGAATGAGAAGCAGAGGCAGAAAGAACCTTGAGGAAATGTGTGTGAGGCTGTGCACTCTACAGGTTACTTTACATTGCTCTATTGGTTCTTTTCTGTTCCAGCCCTTAATGTGTTCTCACCAACACTGTGAACATGAGGTTCATTCATGTGCTGGAAGAATGGGATGTGACATTACTTTTGAGTATAGTACAACCCTCCCATTTTATAGGATTTCATTTCATTGGCTGCAGATATATCTTGGTAGACATGCTCTTGAAATTGTTCTGGGTAGATGGGAAATGACGTAAAGTACAGAAGAGTTGTTGTTTATAAAATTAAAGTAACAGTGTAATCTGTGCAGGGATTACAGGAGAATGAAAGTGTCTCTCGTTAGACATTGTTTGCAGAGCTGGCCCTGGCAGGTATGTGAGGTCATGTAGCAAAGTTCTTCTATTGCAATTTACAGATCACAAATGACAGGCAGAAAAACCCCATGGTGTGAATTTAAATGTTGATCCATTGACCAAAATGCAAGGCAGGAAAGCATTGGTGCATCATTGGTCAAAAAGCTGGCAGTAACAAAGACTTAGAGAGCTCCAGGCTATAGCACATGAATGAGAAAACCATAAATGGGAGAGTGAAAAGTCACTCTAAAACAAGAAGAGTGAAATATTTTTGCAAGAAGAAATTACTTTGCCAACCCAAATCTGTTCAGGAGAACTGGAGATGTACCTGCAAAAATCCAGATTCTGAGATATTAATTAAGACAGAACATTAAATATTACAAAATTTTGCTAAGCAGCAATACTCCAGACAATAAGTTTATTTGCGGATCAGAAGAAACTTAAAGCAGCAACATTCTTAATAATTGATGAAAGTGAAGTAGGGTTTCTACTCTGCAACACAGAGCTCTGTACGTGTTTGAAAGTGAAATTTAACTGATATCAGATCTGTGCTGCCACAGCAAGAGCCACAGTGCCGTGCATGGAAATATCGCTGGATAAAAACAGAGAGTCTAAAACACCAAACTCTGAAGGCAGGTTGATATGGGAGTTTAGGCATGTGGTATAATGATTTCTTCTTTCAGGCCATTGCTTTAAATTCAGCCCCTGTCATCTGTGACTGGGATGTGCTTGCCTGCAGTGGCTCTTTGACCTAGTTGAGGTTAATTGGTGGTTTCAATCCATCCCTCCTTACGTGATTGTTCATATCCAACTGCCCTATTTCTAGTTGGTCCCAGAGAATCACTGTTGTTTTAACCTGGCTTTTTTTAGTGCCCTTATTTTCCAGAGACATAATAGTTGCCAACTGGCATCAGACCAGGGGCACATCTGGTCTTCAACTGGTGAGGAGCAGCTGGGTCTGCTGCTGTGGGGAAATGGGCAGGGAGGAGAGAGATCTCATCTCTGCAGATGAGACGTGACTCTTGCCCCTAGGATTCCTGTAAAATGAGATTTAGACAAACATGCCAGCTATGTGCTCAGTCCAGATGCAAGTGAGCAGGAGCAGAAATGGGTTGTGTTTGCTGTTGCTGTTGTTTGCAGTTGTATCCGCAGCATCTCAGAGCTGTGAACTGGGGCCCTGCTGTGTTAGGCAATGTGCAAACTTGGAACAGAAGGGCAGTTTCTTCCCCAAGGAACTCACAACTTCTGGGTACAGCACAAGAGCACAGATGGGGGGGGGGCATCCAAAAAGAAGAGAGCGGAGATTTGCCAGTACTAATCAGCAAAATACTCATAAATTATGGCCTGTCATTTCCATATTCTTACAGGCATCAGAGAAAATAGAAGGTTAATGAGGAATTTGAAGGATATCTGTAATATCCTTGTGAGTCTGAGATGAGTCTCAGAGAGGTTTGCTTGGAAACCCAGCAAGCCTGTGATGGAGCTGGTGTTGTGTGAGAAAACAACTGACCTATTACCGCCAACTAAGAAATTTCTGGTAGTATAAAGGCAGATAATAGAATGCCCCAGTATAAATGGGAAGGACTGGAAGTCATGAAGAGAGGGTGCCTTTGCCACCTAAAGCACAATTGCTCAGTCTCACAGGGGTGCTGGATCCTGTGTTGTTGGCATATGAACCTATAGCAGCATGTTGAGAGGTGCTGTAGCATTTTTGTTTTTAATTTAAAGATGGCTATTTTGATGATTTGTTATTTATTGGGATTTTTTTTCCTTTCAGTGACTCCTTGCTGAGGGTACTCCCCAGGCCCATGTGGTCAAGGAGTGTGACCAGCACTGGTGCAGAGGGTGTCCCTCTCCATGACAGCCTGTCATGTGTGTGCTGCAGGAGCCAAGCTCCCTGACCATTAACATTCACATTCCTTTGCAAGCATGATTCTCACTTGAAGCCTTGAGTTGTTCGAAACGTCCTACTTGGGAAAAGACAGAGGCACTTTTTAAACTTTATTGCCTGAGCTCTGCTCAGTGGGGGCATTTGAGCTTCTGTGAGAAGCCTTGGCTACTCAGGGTGCTTGGCAATGGCAGGAATTCCCACTGTGGCCCGGAGCAGCTGGGATCATGTCGGAAGGAAAGGCACAGAGCACATCTGCTTGGGTGGACGGGCAGAGTTTGCTCACACGACAACTCTCGTGTTTCTCTAGAGGACCCTTTTGGCTCTGGGGATATGCTGCTGTTCTATTTTTGTTTTGATAACTGGAGTCAAGGGCAACCGGGGTTTGTTTGGTTTTTTTTTTTAATTGGAGAAATCCAAATAAAACTCAATAAATGAACCCCAGATGTGGGCTGCATTCTAGAAGGTCTAAAGAAGGGGAAGAGGCCACAGAGAGAATGAACATGGTTTCTGGCAACTCTCTACATGACTCAGGGCCAGGGATCAGAACACTTGAGACTTGTAAAGCCTAAATCTGATAACACTTGAAATTACTGTAAGTGACAAGATCTTTCACCTTTGTTTTGGTGAGCCCAGAGTCTTTTTTTAACCCAGATTTGCCCTGACTTGCCTTGTCATGAAGTCATGGAGGTTATTGCAGCTTACAGAAGCCAGATATTTCTACTGCCCTAAAAAAAAAAAAAGGTTTTTAGACTCAAAAAATCCCATTTGTTCAGGCTGATGGAGAGATGACCATGGAGCAGATTATAATAAGTACTGAGATCTGTTGAAACTGCACTCAACAGCATTAAAGGCAATGTTCTGCTCCCACTGGAGGTCAGTAGTGAAATGTTTAATCTGTTAAAGACAGTGGGGACATCTCTGCTGAATGTGACAAGCAGCTGAGCTTACCATTTTCCTGTCAGCTTCTGATTAAAGTTAAATTAGTTCAAACTTGAATTAAAATCATTTTGTCTTCCCTCTCCCTATCTCTTTCATTTTAAATTTTGAGTTTTATTTTATTCAAAGCCACATTATATTTCTTCACTAGCATGTATAATTAATTAGGAGTCTCAGGAAAGCAACCAACTCCCAAAGGAATTGCTGTGAAATTGCTTGGTGTTTCCTCTGTGGCTCTCAGACTTTCTGTTTGGCTTTTGGGGTTTTTTGGGTGTTTTAATTTTTTTCCTAAGGAATATGTTCCCCTTTATGAAATAATTTTTATTTTATTATTCCTTCCTTCCCTTCATGCAATCTCTTTAGATGCATGTTCCACTTGATCTCAGCAGGACTTGCATGATTCCAATCAGAGTGTATTTTTAAAAGTTTGTTGTTTTGGTTTTTTTTAATGGCACTCTTAAACTCCCTGCTCACTTCATCTTTCTCATCACATTAGTCAGCCACCTCCTGAAGAAGGAGAAGAAGTCTAGAGTTTTAAAAGAATAAAGAACCAATTGTTTCATGGAAAAAAACAAACAAGCCATACACATACACAAAACCCAACCAACCAACAATAAACCAACAAAAATTAAAACAAAACAAAAACAAAAACA